>OMLM01000207.1:8568-19195 GCA_900302695.1 Helostoma temminkii | reverse complement strand
TTCACACACACGTGTGTGTGTGTGTGTGTGTGTGTGTGTGTGTGTGTGTGTGTGTGTGTGTGTGTGTGTGTGTGTGTGTGTGTGTGTCTGCTCCAGACGTGGTTCATTCAGCCAATTACACTCGCTTTCTATTCTGTGCTTAATCAGATTTCCTTAAGGAAAACCAGTCTTAACCTGCATGGTGGGATCTGGTTTGACTGACTGGATGTGTTTTTTCTCTATTGTTTGGTTAACTGACCAGCTGATGGGTTAGTTGGGTGCTGACAAGCTGGCTAACATGGCTGACAGAATGAGGGATTGACTGGCTGACTGATGAGCGACACTAACCGACTGACTGAGTGGCAGCTGGCATCGTACAGTATGTGTAAGATTAATGAACCCTTTCTTTTACCTGATGAACCAAGAAAAACTTCAAATTATGGGTTTTTGCCTGAGTGAACTGGGAGTCAGTCAGTAGCCGTGTTGTGTTAAGTCCATTAATCTCATTTATTCTTCTTTCTAATTAAGAAACAAAGCAAACAAATAATGTTACAGCCAAAATCTGATGTGTGTAGTAGAACTATTGCTGCCTCAAAACCCAATCAGCCACACTGCTCAATGACATGTTGCTTCATTTTAATTGAAGGTTAAAGCCAGTACTTTTCTGTATGTTTGTTTTTGTCAACAAATCTCATACAAGCACTAAACCAACATCAAATTGCATCTACTCCCTGTAACATTTGTGAGTTTGATTTCTGCTCATTTGTTTGTGTAGAGCTCCTGCACTGGGAGACACTTTTCTTTCTTACAACAAATGTGACTTTAGGATTTTTTAAGAGTGCTAAGAAAATGCTAAGAATGGCAATGCCATTGTCAGCCCTTAGAGCTCTTTTTTTAAATACTGCTGTTGCATTTTTAGTGAGGAAAAAACATGGAATCTAGTTTTGTGATTAGTATACAAAAATGTTGTGTTTTACATGAAAACAATCCTTTAACATTGTCACTGTACATGTAGATTATTTTAATCTCACGTCAGCCCTGCTGATGTGTATAATCAACAGTGCACCAAACTATGTATTAATGGCACAGAAAACAAAAACATTATTTCCTCCTGTTTGATGAATATTTGCTAAAAACTACAATGCCCAGCTGTTTAAATAAATTACTGAGTCTTTTTAAAAGATCATATATTTGTGACCATTTTGGATTTACATCTTCAGTGGGAAATTGTTCCCTCTTGGCTTCAGGCCGAGAGCCACAGACGGACTGGAGAAGTATCAAGAGACGTTCTTAGTTTTGGTCTTTTCATTTGATTTATTGACAGTTAGAAAAATATAAAACAACATCAGCCTTATACTTAAAAGAAAATTATTGTAAGCGCAGTAAAAGCAAACAAACACTTCCCAAAAATCCCCTAAAATGAATTTATTTTTTTAGTGACATCCTAAGATTTACTCGTCAGAGGTTTCACTTTTTCAGAGCTATCTGCAAAGTATGTTGCATGACTGTAATTATCAATTGAAGTAAATTTAAATAATTATATTCAAACTAACCACACATGCTAAAATGACAGGTGTGCAGCATATAAACAGATGAAGCTGTAGGAGCTCACCTTATTCCAAACACACTTCTTGACAACACATGGAGTTAAGAAGAAGCTTAAAGATTCAGTAGCTTAATGCTTTAGAGGACATGCACATGCACACACTCACACACACATACGCACACACGCACACACAGACAAACGCTGCCAGCTGGTTGTATTCCAAAACCACTCTTAGCCTCCTTAAATCACCAAGGTAAAGTGTTGTAGAGGCAGAACAAAATGAAAGGAAAATAAACATGGCAGAGCAACATTTACAGCCCAAACCCCAGTATCGCTCCCCTCAGTGAAAAACACACTATAAATTACAGCCGATCATTTTGTGGAATTTTGGAAAAAATTGTTCTGCACTCCAAACAAAAAGAATGGGAAGTTGATTTATATCAGCATTAATTGTGCATGCATGTGAGTGAGTATGCTTTGAGTACGTGGGTGATTTGTGTGAGCGCCTGCTGGTGTCCTTGTGTGCGTCCGTTTGTTTATGCAGAAGATTTGTCTTTTGCGTGTGAGAAGGAAAGAGTGCCGTAGGAGATGGAGTTTTAACCGTGGAGACTAACAGTGCTGTGGTTTTTGACCATATGATCCTGTACATTTGTTTCTCTGTAGGCAGCTGGACAGTTTCCATTGCTCATAACAACAATATGTTCCATATGAATCCAACTCCTCACTACTGTCAACATTTGGCTACAAATGTAAATCTGGCTGCACACATTTGTAAAATCCTTCCTATGGAGACAATAAAAGGGGACAAGACAAAATCATCAATGTCATCATTGTTTATTGTTGCATCACTGTAGAGACAACAGATGTAAAGCAGATGTATTGCCTTGTTGATATCAACTCTTTGCTAAAATGTGAGCTACTGTTTGGTGCCTTATCATACTTTGTCAACCAGTCAATCAATCTTCATATGTTTTACCCCACGATAATCTTTTTACTTCTTCTTATCTAAGTTCAGTAGCTGCTCCTGAACTTGCAGATTCTGTGCGACCGTGGCCTTTTGTAGTTTTTGTGCTCAGAAAACGACAAAACAAGAGACTAAAAGACAATAAAACACCACTGAGTAGGTGATAAATTTCCTGTGGTTTCATCACACAAACAACCTCTTTCACTTTACACACAGTCATTTGATCCATGTGCAAGAGGCTTCAAATGTGTTATCACAGAGTAAAGCAGTAGTGTATTCTTGTATATGAATGTGATGAGAAAATCAGTATAGTGTTTGTTAGCAGTTTCATCTGTAAAGCTATAATGAATAATCTCAGCTTTTCACATCTGCACTCTGCAATTTCTGTCCAATCTTTGCAAAATTGCTCCAGCTCCGTCTCGCTGAATTGGAAAAATGAGCAAAATGAAACTGTCAAGGCCTTTTCGACGTGCTCAGTTCAGTTGGCTGAACGGCTCTGACTCGGCTTTGGCTGTGCGTTTGGGGTCAGTGCCCTGCTGAAAGATCGGTTCTGTGCAACTGTTGTTTTCCCTGAATTTGTGGCTACAGTTTAGAGAAAATTAAGAAAGAGACTGCTGCCACTACTGTACTTCTGGTGTTTGCCTTGGACTCTACATGTATACAGTTGAGCACAGAGGCCCAAAAGCTTATTTGTCTTCTTATTAGAACATGCACAAACGTAGGATTTCATGTTTTTCTTCCACTATGTAAACAAAAACAATAACTATGTGTACATAACCATACTAAAATCAGGTTTACACATATGTTGCCCTCAGAAATGAGAACATCTGCATTATTTACATCTTTTTCTTATCCTGAATAACAGTAGCAATAACAGTCAAATAATCCAAGGTGCAAAACACAATATAAACAGGCCAAACTGTGAGTGAATTCCTATACCATGTTGTATAGATTAATGCTGTAAGGTTTGTGACCCAGTTTCTTTGTGCAAAAAGCTGGTGTCTTGGTAGCAAATTATATTGGGCATCTCAGCCTAGCATTATAATATGAACAGGATTGTGCACTGGCAGTGGCTCACATGGAAAAAGAAGCATCAGTCTGAGAAATAGTCGGAAATTCAACACGCAGGACACTGCACATTGTGACTGACGAGAGTGCTGCTAACTCAGCTGTACTGGTCATTTTATAGGACAAAGGGATAACACATGGAGACTTAAATTAATGGCCCTTCGGGAAGGGTACATTTCATTGTTCTTAGTGTCAAACTGATTTTCAATCTTTTGCTCTTTAGCCGGTCCAGTTTTATGTGTCAAAGACACAAGCTCAAGGGATTTGTGTGGTCACTGTGCCAATGGGTAAGAAAGGTTTCTATTAGTACATATGTGAATCCAGAGTTGGTGATTCAAAATAAAATTGGTTGGAATGTATGCCAGCTGTGAATGCTGTAATTCCAGGTGTATGAGAAACTTGTTGTGAGAAACTTGTACCAGTGTATCAACATACACTCACTGGCCACTTTATTAGGAACACCTGTAAAATCCAGTGCAATCCAACACAGCAGCTCTGTTGTGAATTCTACTTTTACAAAGTTATCATTTCTCAGTTTCTAAGTTAGAACTCTCAAAGGTGATAATTCTTCTATACGTTCTTTAGTGTAGTCATACTGGATGGTGGAATCATACTGGGGTGCATTATTTTAGAGGAGAGGATCGATTTGATGGTTTATTAATTTTAAAGGAAAAGAAAATACAGGAAAATATTGAAGTTATTTGAAAATAGATACATGTGACAAAGCTCAAAGTATAGCACAGGTGTAGTCTGAATGTATGAACGAAACTCTCAACATGTCATCAGTCAAAATGATGAATGATGAGAAGAAACTGCAGACGGAATTACTAACATCTATTTCAAATGTCAAATCCTACTCATCACCAACATAAGACTGGTTGTAAGAGTAGAGTAACACAAAAACTGATCCAAGAATGATAAAAACAGACAAAAAAGAGTTTTTCCTCTTCAGATAACCAATATGTCAAACAGCTAGATTGGTTAAATGGATGTTACAGTGGTCCACCAAAATGGATTGTGCACAATTTCTTTGAACATAAAACACAAATCAATTACACCAATGGCGACACTGATGCACGTACCTTCACTCTGCATGGCTCTGTCCACCTGTACCAGAGAAGCGTCTAAACACCAGTCTCAGTCTTTCTTTGTTTTTCGGCTTATTCCATACTCACATCAGTTTGGTTTTTATGCCGGATGTCCTTCCTGATGCAACAATCCCCAGTTGCTGAGCTCGGGCTCAGTGGCTGGGGTCGTTGGACATTTTCTGGGGGTTCAGTCTCTAAACATGAGTCTTAGTCTAGTGTCTTGTTCAAGTCTGAAGTATCAGGGATTGAAGGTTCAGGTCTCTAAGGTTTCCAATTTAATATGCCAATTCCAAAAGCACTGTCTGTTTTTGAATTGTATCCAGTGCATTAATCAGTAAAGCTTTATTGTGGGTTAGTGCTGTGTTCCAGTGAACTTCCAAAGACCATCTAACTTATCCCTGAAGTATTAATAAAAAATATGTTAAATTCATAGGTTTTGAAATCCCTGTTTCCAGAGCCACGGGAGATGCCATGAGAGGACCAGCACAGCTTGTTATGTGTTTTGATTGGATGTTAACATGCCTGCAAATGGTAGATACTCATTGTGATGTTAGGAATAGAAAGGCACGACACCATCCAAACTTTCCTCCTACAGAAATGCTCAGTGCCCTACCAAGCTTTGAAAAAATCTCACTGAGTATTTATGTACGAGTCTGGAATCAATTGTGGACATACTGCAAGTCAAGACAGAAGTCTGTTTATGTGGGGTGTGAGCGCAAAATGAGTGTGAGTTGCCAACTAAACAAACAAAAACAACACTCCCCTTAAGTTGGGGTTGCATCATGCCTCTGTTTCCTTCACTGGGCAACTTATTCTCAGATGAATGCCACAACAGTAACACTAGCTCATGCCATGAAGGTAACACTTAAAAACAGGAAATCCAAGCAAACAGTGAATGTTAATCATTTAAATCTTCTTTCAGGATACATATGAATGGAGAACATAACTGAACTCTACTCCCATACACCCACACATTTTCATGCATTTGTATAGACATCTTGAATTCCCAAACATCGCTTTGATCGTTGTCCGTGTCGAAGACAGAAAACATCAAGGATTGAGAAATCCAAGATTATCAGCAAGGTATAATCCTGTTACTTTACAAAGCTCTTTGCTCTGGGAGAATGTAGTGGGTGATGCATATTCTGCGAGAAAGAAGCTCCACCAAACTAGCAGCAGTGAGCTGGAAGAGCAGGGCACGCCCTGTGGAATTAGGGTACCACAGTTTAGCAGCTACTTCCACGAGCAGTTTACCGTGGCACTTACAGTACTGGAGGGTTTTGTGGCCAAGGCAGAGGTCAAACACATTAGTTTTCCATATGGAGCTAAGAGAGACTGCTGAAACAAGAAAGGATAATCCTTATGGATTTATGCCACAGGTAAAAAAATTAGAGTTTGAATCTTCTCATCCTTACGCCACAGTTCACTCAGTTCTGTAAGGAATTTCCTGAGCGACCAAAGAGCTTCATTACTGGACACAAGCAATATTTAGGAAAAGCCATACTGTATGACCAATAACAGAAGCTTGGCGGGATAGGGATTTTCCAACATGACAGTGATCCCAAACACACAGCAAAAATCACAGTCAAAGTCAAAACCAAAAACCAACACACTTTGTGCATTTACTTTGCATATGATTTCATTTGTTTTACAAGACTTTATTATTTTTCTATTTTTATTATGGCAGGCTTTGAATTATTATCTTGCAATAACTCAACAAATGCACACACAGGCACATCCAAAGTGCCGCTGTGCTTTACATGGAAAGGATTAGATCCTTCAGAGGTCTTATTTCCCAGAAGACCTACTGACTCAGGTCCCTGTACAGACTCAAATGACAAAACAGACAGGAGAGGAGCAGAAACTAAGGTAGATCCAGATGGACAAAAAGTATAAGCCAGAACTGCATAGGCATAATGACTGGAAGATGATTCCCGTAAAGACACAGAAAACACGCCATCCTGTGCTCATTCACAATACGAAAATGACAGTTACGGAGATTTATCATCTTCCTTTCATCTCATTTTCAGAAGTACTTTTTCCTCAGTATTTGGCTTTAGCACAGTGGAAACTAATGTAACTGTTGCAAATTTTATGTTGTGGTGTGATTATGTTTAGAAATATGAGAGTACAGTGAAAAACATCTAGTGAACAGAGGAAAAACAGCTTCTGTTTACGCTTTATACAACCCCAACAGTCAAACAGTGCAAACAAACCATGGCAGATGTGGAGTGACAGGATTATGGATCCCAGTAAGGGAATGTGCTCCTGCCACTTGTCTCTGAATGGACCATAAACCAACTTTGTCCTCTAAAAACAATGATCCTCCTGGTAAGAGAGAAAAGATGTTCAGAAAGAACGAGACAAGCCCGCCAACATAAATAAAGATGGAAGAGATTTGCTCAGTAACAACGTGGAGGCTTTCAAATGAAAGGAAAAATAAGACGTCCACTCCGCTGTGAGCCATCGATCAGGTCAGAAGGTTCTGTCCTTCTCTTTGCTAGAAGAACAAGGAAATTGTTCTTCCATGTTCAATGAGTCTTCTTAAATTACATTTAATAAATATATCATTATCATGATCATGTAGGCCTGCACTTAATCTGGTCTCAGACAATTCACAACATACAAGGGAATTAAATAAATTCTTGGTTTTGTAATCTTTTCCATTTCTGTTTTCCTTTGCTTAGTTTCTAAGATGAATATAATCCTGTGATGTTTATGACTTTTTAACTCATGCATATTTTATTTTCTCCCACACAAATGGTCATTTTAGAATGTAATTTTGGTCTGGGGCATGTACAGAACAAAAAACTCACTGATGTTATGTTTACCATACATCAACAATAAGCAGTGGACAGCAAATTATGTTTAAAGCAGTATGGTTAAGGTAAGTTTACTGCAGCATTTGGAGAAATATGTTTATGTGCTTTCTTGATGAGTTAAAGTTAATTATTTTATCATCCATTTACAAACAGACACGTAAAAATTCAACATTTGTTGTTTATTTCTAGACACGTGTGTGTCTAACCCCATGATGACAGTAAGACTCTATAGTATGGCCAAGAAAAGATTGTAACTACATTTCTGTTTGTGTACAGTTTTTTACAAATGTTATATAATGTGTAGCTTTTGTGGGTAGGTATGTTTTTGAACTTTGAACATGGCTAGGCTAGATGTTTTTAATTCATAAACTAGCTAAGTTTTGCCTCCTGACTTTTCCTTCATTTTAATGCACAGATATAAGCATGGTATTGATCTTGTTGTCTATTGCTGTGTCTTGCATATTTTAATGAAAGCTATGCAATACTATTCTAACAATCCTGCTGGTCACAATGCTTATGTATAGGCTCACATTTCACTTGTGCTTTGTACAGTACAGTACCATTGCCAAATGCATAGTATCTGATCCTGCATTTTATGTGTAAACAGTGATTGTAAATTGGGCTCTCTGTGACATCACAATGTAAGGTGATGTGTGGGCTGACTTTTTGTGTCCATGCTTTTGCTTTCTGTCTGTTATTTTACTACATTCTCTGGTGTGGTTTATGTCTCACTCTCCTGCAGTAATTTAGGTCAGGCCTGTTGTCCCTGTTGATGTTTTAGGTTTCTCTTGTGGTTTCATAGCCCAGGTTGGCAGTTTGCTTGGCTTAGATTTAAGTATTCTCTTGTCCTTGTAATTTTTCTCCTTGTGGAGTGATTTTCTCTTCAATAGCCTTTGTTTTATTTGTTTTAAAGCTAATTACTTAAAAACTCTTTTGCCCTGCCAATTCTCTGTGTCCTTCAATTTTTACTCACTTTAGTGACACCAGCTGACCAACTTTAACCAAAACTATAAATAATTTCTATTATAATGCATTATGATAAACTAAACTCATTTGAAATGTAAAATTCCGTAATTTCTTGGACTTGATCACGTGCAGGATTGTTGCTGATGTCTCACTATACAGACTGCTAGAGCTTAACACAACAACAAGCTGAAAATGGAAAAAGAAATGGTAGGAAATTTTAAAGTGGGACCTTTATGGGAACAAATTGGCTGTGTTACTGGAGTTTCTGCTAAGTGTTTGAGAGTTAAATACACTGTTTAGTGACAACTGCAGCTGACAGTCCATTATGGAAACAAAGTGAGCAATGCATGACAAGCTTTTTATCTGCAAAAATGTGGTTGATCCAGCATATAAAATGGCACGTGAGTGTCCAAACTATACACTTAGTTCAGCCTTGCTTTCAGGGAAACTTCTTTTTTCCTTTCTTTTTTTTATTGTGGTGCACACTTTGTCATGGCTCTTGTGTCTTGTGGCTTACAACCACATGCAACACAATACCTGCATGGCACATGTCAGGAAAGACATCAGCTCCTGATTTAAAACCAATCCTGATTTCAACGATGCCATGCAGTCTGCCTGACAATCTGCCTGAGTCTTTTTAGTCTCTGTTAATGCCTATGGCTGTAACATTGCTATTGAAGAAGTGGTCATTTTAGCAGAAATTATAAGCATTTTTTTGTTAGTTTTTTGATGTATTTTGATTCTTTTGTTATTGAACTGTCTTCCTACCCTCCAGTGTCATACGGAGAAATGGTGCAAAGGGATCTGGACATGGATCTCTGCAGCGCTGCTGATTTGTTTTGGTGGTGCTCTCTTATGAGCAGGCAATGGGACCAGTGCCAAACCTACATCAGGCTGCTCCCAGTTATGCCTTTTTATTAGTTCTTGTCACATCTATTCAAGTGTCCTGTTGTGTTAAATATTAGGTAATTGGTTGCCATGTTTAGGTGAACAGACATACAGAAAAATGCCATGTTATGACTGAAGAAAGGACAGGTACAATGCTTAAGCCAGGTTCAGTTGATTTGCTGTTACTGCTGTAATGCATTGCATCTGTTTGAAATAATACAGTTGCCACACTAAGGAAAATGCTTTGACTGATTGGATGTGATGATTGTTTCCACTCATTATTTTCCCTCATGGTGCTTAACTGTAACTGTAGCACCTACTCTGAAGGTAATGTAACTTTATGTGCTACTTTCTGCTTTCTCATGAAAGGTTTTAAGTCTATGTTTTTTCTGTCTTTTTTTTTATCCAAGATCATCTTTTTATTTTTTCCACTTCTCACCAAAAGTGCTCATATTTGTTAATCCACAAATTTCCCCACTACATTTAACAACAACGTGTAATAGCTTAAACTAACTGCAACAAACTATCCATTTTTTCTCCTTTGAGGTTGGTTTTGATTTTGAAATATGAAGTTGGAACATATTTAGTGATGGAAACCACCAGAAGTGCTAAAAATACCTCTGCCAGTCTGGTAGCCACGAGACTCCATCACACACTCATTACCACACGACCTGAGGTTGGGAGAAGAGGAGAGAAGAGGGGATGTGGTCAGGAGACAGAGGCATATAGCGTGTGTGCGCGCGTGCGCGTGTGTGTGTGTGTCTGTCTGTCGTTCTGTCATTGGATGTGTGTGTCTGTGTCTGCACAGATTCAAGAATGGTTGTGGTCAGATACATTAGTATTATATGATATTTCCTATGGTCTCCTGGCATTTCTGAATGACGGCACATATTGCAGCCTACTGGGTTATTACTGAAATCTTACATCACATCATTTCTGAAGAATTTGCAGTTTTGTTTGACTGAACAAACATCTTTTTCTATTATCCCCCTGTTTCTCATTTCTCTTTACCTCTCTTGTCTCCGCTTCTTCTCTTCATCCTCCACACTTTCAACCACCTTCCTTTTCTCCTCTTGTCTCTGATTTATTCTCCTGTTTCTCTCCATCCGTCCGTCTGTCTGTCTGGTGTTCTCTGTTCCAGCTGCCGGGTCCCTCCAGGACCATCAATCCTTCTCTTCAAGCCATACCTGGCCCTTGTTCAGCACACACATGCTAGAACATGCATACACTGACACACACACATACAGTAGACATCCAAATGCAATGCCATGTGCACATACAGACACACATAGTATGTGCATATGTA
>OMLM01000205.1:344258-362679 GCA_900302695.1 Helostoma temminkii | reverse complement strand
CTCCTCTCACTCCCAGTTCATTCAAAGTGGAGTTGAGATGAAGGCAACAGAACTAATTGCATTAGCATCAATTTACTGGTGCGGCAGAGGACAGCTGCGCTATCCAGTGATGTATGGCCCCTGCTAACAGTCCAAAAAATTTAACAAGCATTGTTTGTAAGACAAACAATAGGAAAAACATTTCCACACAGACTGCAATTAACAGAATAATTTAATCAAGCCATTTACATGTATTTTTTTCTAGTTTTAAGCAATATTGCTACAGAAAGTTGTGATAGTGATGATTCTTCACCACCAGGTACAAGCTACATAAATCATTTCCTATCTGTCAGCAACTGCAGTCATATTGTTCCCTGCTGTATCTGTACCTTTCTCCCATCTCTGTTTCTCAATAATCCATCTACAAAACATGTAAAAGCCAAAGCCAAAAAAAAGTAATGTGATGGCGCTCTGCACTGATAATAGACCTATCAGAATGCTCATTTTAATGATTGCGTCAATGTATCACAAGAAATTAAGTCTGTGATTCACCCAATAACATCATAGTCTACTTAATATCAAAGTATTGCTACTGAGCTGTGTCTGGCTGCATCTTGGATTGATGGTGAGCAGATTAGAAAGCAGACTAGGCACTATACACTGGATTGCTGGTCAACTTTCAATGTATTTAACCTGATGAGCTGTTACATTTGTTTGTTTGTGGTTGTTTTACGGAAATTCTTTTGTTGTTGAAATTAACATAACATCACATCAGCATAAAGAGTTGGCACAGCTTCTGTGTCTTGACAAGCACTAATTAGGGAGCATTGCCCAAAAAAAACCATGAGTTTACTTGTGACTATATCATCGCTGACACAAAGGATTATTCCACTATTCTTTATAATATATGCTTCAAAACTCTGTCTAATAGAGCTTGTAGATGAGAAAGCTTTCAAGAGTTTGTTCATAAAAAGACAGATGTACCAAGTTCTAAACAGCTTTCTGGTTGCTACTGAGTAATTGCATGAATATGTGGAATGAATACTGCATAATTCACGATGTCAGTGGGAATAAGTGTTTAGTTCTATGTGTCTGAACTGGAGCTGCTTTAGACACAGCAGATTTGTGTATAATGCAGTTAGGCTAACCTGTTCAGACATTTTAAGTCACTTAAAATGTTCTTGTTTTGAAAAGAATAGCATTCATCAGAAATACACTATTAACAAAAATACATAATCATAATGTTCTAACTGTTCTAACTGATCATTAGAATTCCTTTTGGAATAATGTTAGCATAGCTGAAAACTGTCCTTCCTTAGACTATCTGGAGCATCAGCAATTGTAGGTTCAGTTACAGACATAAAATGGCTCGAAGCACAGAACTTTCTTCAGTAACGTGTCCATCTATTCCTGTTTTGAGAAATAAGAGCTATTCCATCCAAGAAAGTAAAATATCTCACACATTGCTGTGCACTTTTACATTCACTGAGCAATACAAACAGGCTTTAACCAGAACAGAAAGAGCAGTGGGAGGCCCTAAAGCACAACTGAGCAAGAGAACAAATACATATGACACTGAGAAACACACGTCACACATGTCCTCAACTGGCAGCTTCATCAAATAGTACCCACAACATGAGTCATCTTGAATTATATACATCCAAGTCTGATAGCTTTGTGCAAGAAGGAAAATTAACATGAAATGATTGGACTGTTTCCCTATTTTACATTTAATGTAAGGATAGAACAGCAGATGTTCACAACAAAAATGGCATACTTGCAGACATAATCATAAAAAAATAAATAAATAAATAAATATCAGAATCTGTACATTGAATCACTGATTAAAATGTTGGACTTCACACAGTGTGGTGGCACCATGCCATTACTTACTGCATAAGTCAGAGAAGAGAAAAATGTAACCAAACTGGAATGAAAAAAAAGAAATAAAAAGCAGTAGATCTGGACTGTGCCGCAGCACAAAGGTGATGACTCGGAGAACCTTCAGCTTCGCACATTTCACGTTTGTTAGAAAACACTAAAAATTGTTTTCAGTTGCTTTTATTGAAGCTGGATTACAAAAATACATGTGTGGCCACTGTATAGCTATATAAATCCCTATTTATTGTCCCGCTCCGACTGCAAATGAATTGTATGCCTGCATACATGAAGGAATGTGAATATATTTGCATAAAGAAACAGATTTCACATGTGGTGTTTGGAAGTCATGCTGAATACAGGCCTTTTTTTCCATTACAATCCATGCCCCACCTTAAATGGTCCTGGTTTGTATCTACCTTTATTTATGTGAAAGGTCAGTTAATGACTTTTAACCACTCTGGACCAAGGGTGTCATATGCCACACAGATTGTAAGGCCCTCTGACGTAAATTTTTAATTTTTAGGCTACGAAAATAAAACTAACTTAAAGTGACTTAAAAAATTAACTTTAAGTGTCTTGAACTTTTTCAAGAATGACTTGAATGTTAACCTTTTCAAGTTCAAGTCATTCTTTAGGTGAGCTGACCAACAGGCAACCTCAAAAATTTGCTCCTGTAAGGGTACTTAACTGTTGACCAGCAATTTCCTGAGGCCCTTTGAAGAACTATGAATCATTCATATGATCTTGCAGCTGTGTTTATCTGACTTCAGGGATCCTGCATGGAGCTGCTTCAAATATCATGTCACATCCTTTTACTGTTGTGGGTTCACAGCGCCCATATGTCCGCTTATTGTGCCTCCATGAACAGTGCAAATGTCAGCTTGAGAAATCTACTTTGATTTTACTTTCACAGAACAAGCACACATGTTGATGTATGTGCACATCTGCGTGCAAGTGTTTGTACACCGGTGCCACTTTTTGTCATCTCAATTCCTCCTGTGTTACACACAGGATCAAACGCCATGCCAGCTTTTTTTTTTCACTCCCCTCTAGTCAGACAGAGCAGGAAATGAGGAAATTGAAGATAAATCCTATCAGGAATAATTATTTCCTACCTCGCTAGATGTGCTCAACCTGTGCGAGAGCTGATAACACATTTAATAACCCCGCCTTGCTACTAATCTGTGTTGAAATGGTGTTTAAATTCTTCAAAAGGTCAAAATGATCAAAATATAAAAAGTCATCCATAGCTATTGAGGGATCTTATAACAAGAGAAGTGTCATGCAGGTGGGTATTCACAGTAGAAATTATGTTGCTTATGTTACAATTACAGCTAAATGTGATGTTCGTTTGTGAATTTACTTGTTCAGTCCAATATCCCAAAGGAATCATCTTTAGACTGACTGTCAGGGGCAAGTTGCAGTATATATTCAACAACCCAAATGCACAAGGCTGAGCAACCTCACTGTTTCATCTTCACACTGCAGAACTCTGTGATAATAATAAGGTTAACCCCTTCGCCCTTGCATCTCATCTGTTTCTTTTTTTTTTTTTCACCCACAGTCATCAATTTCAAAACTGTACAACTGATTTATATGTGACTATTACCGCATCACTGGCAGTGTTAATCAAATCTGAAGAATGAGAGCCTGGAAATTTACTGAGACATTAACATGTTACATTTGTTTTTATCTTCCACATTTAACACAACAAGTACTTCTTATATACACTTATTTCTGGTTGGTCTTGGCATTTGGAGGAGGCTGCACCTGATTTACATTTAGTTTATTTGCAGCTTTTCAAACTATTCTATGAAAATGAGCTCTAGTTTTCTCCAACCCAAAAGCTACAACCTTATTCTTGTTCTTCATCTTTCTTGAAAAACCTGCTGACCTGCATCTGATAGTGTGTTGAACAATGTAGAGGGGCATTATGTTGAACAACATGTTGTGTGTATGAGGTGGGGTTTGGCCAATCTCTGCACTGTGCTCGCTAAAGTATATGCGTAACCTTTAAACATCATTAACGTTAACTTGGGCTCTGCAGCACCTGCATTAGTAATGAAGAGCAGCTCAAACATTCAAAACTGCACACACTAGAAGTGAGGACACAGCTTACAAACATGACTTCCACACACATACACACTGAGAAGCATCTTTTTCTCAGTGAGGGGCCAAATCGATACTGAACACACTGCACCAATTTTATTTGCATGGCTTTGATGTCAAAGTGAGGCTCTCTGGAGGGGATAGCGTTTCTCTTGCCTCTGTAATACTTGGACACATACATGCTTGTGCACACACAAACAAATGCTTACAAATGATGGAAACTCACAAAATACTAGAGACACACATGCATACACTTGTGAAACCCAGGCTATTGTTGCATCTGATTTAAAAGGTTTGCATTTATTCCCAACCTTCATTAGCAAGCAGACTGTTTCAACTTAAAACATTCAATCCACAAAGGTAGGAAGGGGCCTCAGTTGCACTCTAAAACAAGTAGGGGGGAAATGTAAGGGCAATGATGTACGTATCTGTGAGCCTGACATTCTCAAAGCTAAGCACCTATTCACAACAGATGATTAGTGTCTTAATGTCCTTTTGAAAGCCGCTTCATGTTGCACTTGACTATTAATAACCTCCCACAACATTACTTACATTACATTAACTCCATTTACCAATGAATATTAAATAATTGAATATAAAATAGCATATTGTCAAGTGGGAAATCTTAAGAAAATTGCTAAATTGATTTATAGAATGAATTAAGATTGCGGTAAGAGACCAGAACTAAAGGAAGGACAGTTGTCTGTAATATTAGCTTCAAAGGAAAGGGAACCAATGAAATGGTTGTTTTCATCAGTTAGGCACAAAGATATTTAAGAAATTATGGCACTTCCTACTTAGCCATGAGGCACAAAAGCTACATTTACGTTTGCAAATGCCTTTTTCAACCCAAACATACTGTCCAAAAGTACATTTTTATCTAGTGATCCAAACAATTTGGCAAATAATATTTTTTCAAAACATACCTATTTTGTTGAGATAGAAATGCAAACAAATGGATGGAGATGGAAACAAATAGTAATATTTACATCGAGTCACTGCAAGTCAGTAACAACTGGCTAATATGTAAAAGTAATTTAGATACTAATACAAAAAAGGTGGATTTTCATGTGCAGATTTTTTTGTGATGGACCCTTTTTAGTTTTGGTTCTTTACCTCTGCCACATACGGTATGACTGAAAGCTCAGCTGCTAGATTCACACTCAGGAGACACTGTTTTGTCAGAGGTTACAGAGGTCAGCAAAGAACTCCTTATGTGGCATTTTGCAAATCAAATCACTTTGATGCAGGTGCAGGACGAAAGCACAACACAAAAAAATAGAAGTGGGCCACACAAGACCGCAATCTGCACAAAATGTAAAGCGGCAACATGAGTTATTGGCTGACAAACAGCTTGAAAGTCTAAACACTGCCTCATTATGTTTTACTTTTATGTTCAGTGCTGTGAAAAAGTATTTGCCCCCTTCCTGATTTTTTTTAATGTTTGCATATTTGTCACACTTAAATGTTTTCAAGCAATCAAGCAAATTTTAATATTACACAAAGACAACCAGAGTAAATACAAATTATGATTTCATGAATTAAGGGGGGTGAAGCTGTCCATACCAGGCTGGCCCTAAGTGAAAGAGTAATTGCCAACTAAACCTAATAACTTGGCAGCAACTGCAATCAAGAAACCTTGATTACTTTGAGATAACTGGCAATGAGTCTTTCACATCGCTGTAGAGGAATTTTCTGTTCTGGACTTTCCTGGTTTGATTTCTTATTTAGTTTCTGTTTATATAGACTTAAGTTTTGGTTCTGCCCTGGTTTTAGTTTACGTTAGCCTGGTTTTGTGTTTTCCGATTTATTTATGGAATAATGTTTTAGTTCTCAGTTAATTTTGTATTAATTATATTACCTGACCCTTTAGTTTTTGTCACACTTTTAGTTCTCATTGGTCTTTTGCATGTATCTAATAGTTTTGCCTTCTTTATTTTAAGCCCAAGTTCAGCTAATATTCTCTAGTTTTTAGTTCGATTTGTATTTTGTTTCTCTGTTTTGTTTCCCTTTTCCTCCTTCTGGAAGGATTTTTAGGTTATTACTTTTGCTCATCTTGTGTTACCTTTTGTTGGATTCTACTTTTATTAAAGTTCCTTGATTATTACCTTCTTTGTCTTGGTTTGTATTTGGGTTCACCATTTTGAGACAAACCTGACAGTCTGACTGTTGATCCTTTTATGAAATGCTGTGTTAATTTTACGCCAGATGTAACCAGATGCACAGCCTCCAAAAGTCTTATCAGTCCACAGAATATTTGCCTAAAAGTCTCGGGGATAATCACAATGTTTTTTGGCAAACATGAGACAAGCCTTTGTGTTTTTTTTATGGGCTTTTGCCTTGGAACTCTCCCATTAATGCAATTTTTGCCCTGACCTTAAATGAGGCAAGTGAGGCCTGCAGTTCATTTGATGTTGTTCTAGGTTCTGTTATGACCTCCTGGATGAGTTGTTGTGCTCTTTTCATTTTGGTAGGTTCACCATGGACTATGCATTGTGTATACGTTGGGTTGTGCAGCTTGCATGGGAAAAGATTCTGGCAGTGTCAGATGTTTAGGACGGCCGTGTCACTATTTTACTGCTGCTACATCCAATCACAATGCCTCGTAAAATACTTTGTTGTTTACAGCAGTAACAGCGCAGGTGGATGAAACATGCTGAAGATGCCTTACTCTTGGCTTGGGTTGAAGATTGTGTCATTTTACCCAACAATTAAATTTAGTAGCCTAATATCATACAGTCTGAATACATAAAAGTGTTGTTTATTAGATCCATGTCACACTTTGTGGCTACAATAAACATAAGATGTTAAAGTCTTACACTGTGTGGGTGCCTTTTAGTGTGTGGGTTTTTTGAGTGCTTTCTAGTTACACTTTAGTGTTAAGCTGTGCTTACAGCACAACAAGACACCCAGGTGTTTTGAAAGGCACTCCCCTCATCCTACTTATCAAGATGTTAGGAAATAATGGCTGCGTGAAACTTGCTTGTGCAGTAATGGTAACTGTAACCATAAGTGGATTTGGCTGTGTAGAGGACATCACTTTTATGATGAAACGCTGCATGTTATGTTCTGTTTTTGAAATCTTCCCACCAATATACTCCATGTCGTAAAGAGACGCACCTCCCCACTCCCATGTCATAAAAACATAGACCTTACTTTTATGCACTGTAAGGACACAATCATTGGGTTATCGTAGAGGAAGGTGGGAGATTGCATACACTCTTCTTTACAGCAGTATCATGTGGTAAAGCCAAACCAACAAATCCTGCATTATAACTTCACTGTTAGCTTTTATGTATATAAAAAATACCACATGTAGCTGTGTTGACAAAAAACAAACAAAACAAAACAAAACAAAACAGATATTGCAAACGGTAGCCAACTGATTTGCTTTTCTGAGTCATTTAGTCTGATTTGAGTCTCAAGCACCACTTTTCCATGAATCGTCTCCTTTATAAAATGATAAACAGCCTGGCTGTGCATCAAAAGCAGTGGGAAGGTGGTATGACAATATATTTAATGAGTGGCATAAATCCTCCATGACATGCATTTGAACTCCTCTGACTGGCTAAATTGAACTTGCCAGGAGGGAGATTGTGTTATTTCACTCCACAATCACGCTATTATTACCCTCAGAATAGAGAAAATGAGTTTGTAATACTCAACAGGTATTCCTGAAGAAGCATTCAACAACCACTGTACAAACCGGTACAGATACTTCTGACATCTTCAGGATCGTCAGCAAACATGTGCCTGCCATCTCAATGGATACTGAGTCTAAAATGTGTCTCAAAATCGTTTCTTTTTTATTCCTCCTGCTGTTACGATAAGCTGGCTGCTATGCAAGCGTCACGTTTTTATGGGCTGTTTTGCTCCGGCACTAAGAGTTAGCGTTATTCTGAGATTCTAACATTCCTGTATGAGAGTGCTTTCTAACATTTAACACCTGTAGAAATGAGATTTCTTAAAAAGAATGCCTATAATGTTGAGTAATTAGCTCAGTTTCCACCAGCTGACTGGCCCGTCGCCCTATCTAATGCCTCGAGCCTTACAGAGTACACAACAAATGTGAGACTGTGGCATGATTACACTATGTAATCAGTATAATTGGTAAACGTGTTGCATGAAAATAGGTTTTGTCAAGCTTCTGTTTTAATCGATTGATTAATTACTAACCAAATGAGGCTCTCTACAGTATGTGCACAGTGTCTGACCCTACTCACTTGAAAGTATGCACTTGGAAAAATAATGTCTATTTGTGCATAAGACATTTGCACATACAGTACAAAATCAGTTGCTCTCTGTGTTCTTCTATGTGCCTAGTCTCAAGAGAGTGTGCATGTGCCTAGGCAGTGTATGTAACAATAAGCATGTCTCGCTTCTGTCTGAGATCAATTAGACCTGTGCGGCGGCCAGCAGACGAAATTTTAATTATGCCTGCAGATGTCAGTGGCGTGGCACAGAGTGTGTCAGCTGGCTGAGAAAGCCTCAGAGACACGTACTGTAGTTAAGGAGACTCTCTCAGGCCAAGATACAGCCATTAAGAGTCTGCAGCATCAGGGTAGGTAAGAGAGTGAGCTGAGCAGTCGTGATTCAGAGATGTTCTCAGTCATCAGCTGAAATCTCATTGACGCAGGATGGGTTAAAGATCACATCATTTTTAGATTTCATACAATCAAGCTGTGAAGTGATGATTGACAGAGAGCCTTCTGAAAGACAGATCAATATAAAAAAGAGCTTGTAGCATAGGAATAAATATTAATATTGACTGTGTGCACAGATTAATAGAGTAATGGTAATAGTCTTCATTAGCTCTTCATTAGCACAGAGTTCCCATTTTACATTTGTAAATAACATAGATTGGGAATTTTGCACCAAAGTCATGTACTTTGCCTTTCCATGTAGCGAACCTTCTATTTCCTGCTAATTAGTTTTCCTGCACTCCATTCTAATTGCCCAATTTGGTGTGTAGCAACAAAAAGGAAAATCTTAAATTCAAAAGCAAATTTGATTTGAATCATTAAAAACTGAAATATGTCTGAAACTGTGGGAATCAGACATTCTTCAGGTTATGATAGTCTTAAGTATTAAATGAACAAAGTGAAATGATGGTGCACAGTTGGATCCACACATTGCCTTTTGAGACAGCGTTTGCAGATTCACAGCTGCCCTATTTGGATGAGGAATCTCCCTGGAGAAAGGCAAAATTAGCAAAATAACACTCGCCTTATTATCATGGCTGGAAACAAGGTATGCTGGGATGCTGCCAAGAACGTCTGGCAAGCCTCGTTGTGCAAAGATATAAAAGTGAACACATACTGTAAAGACAAGGGATGCATAAGTGGTTTGAAAGTTTTAATTCCACCAGTCTGTGGAGAATTCCAGTGCTTGTACCTTTTGTTTATAAGGGCCAGAGGGAATAAGACTAGTTTAGCTTCCCAGATACGCCACCTTGTTTTCTGTCACACACACTCACACAGTGACTGCGCACAGCCCCGTCTCCACAGAAGCAATCTAGGTCATCTTTCATCATCTGGTTCTGTTGCTCAGGCAGAGGGATGAGCTTGGAGTTAAGTGGACACAATGTGTGTGCAGCAAGTCAGTGAAAAGAGAAGGAAAAAGTGACATCCAACCAGTGGATGTAGCTAGCTTAGCACAAAGAAAAATATGATCAGCTCATGTTTAGCAGGAGAAAACAGGCACTGCTGTTTCTATGCAAACTATGGATGATTTTCCTTCACATCATTCAGAAAAAATAAATGTATTGAAAGAAGTAAAACCAGAATCGTGTGAGATTAGCATAGTTTATGTTGATACGCTATATCATTATATAACCTGTCTCCTGTAAATTATACATTTTTTTGGCCACACATTTATTAACAGAAAATGAGTTGTAAAGGTTTGGTTGGAGAAAATGGAGGGAGTTTAAAGCACAGGACTGACAAATTGCAGATTTGACTTCAAGTCCAGTATCCTAAAGACATTTGGGACTGAATTAGTTGTATAGAAATGTGATTTTATGGAGACTTTTGCATATTCTGGTGCCAGCTACTATTTTCCAAGAAAATTACTTTTGATCATATTGGCTTAAGAAATTTACACAGAGGCACTGACTACACTAATTTGTTGACTTCCAAAAGGCAACAAGAGTGTCAGAGAAGAACAATGTTTTTTAGATCTACATTTAGTAAGTAGTAAATATATCACAGATGTCTCAAACATCCAAAACAGGGATAAAATGACTCTAATTTAAACTGTGTGTGTGCAAACCATATGTTAAACATTCAATAACTGAACCAGAGAACACATGAATGATCGTGCGTTGCTTGTTATATTCTTTGCTGTACATCTAATCGAGAGATACCAAAAGCGATCAGCAGCACATGAAGAAAACACAATAATCCAATAGTGTGAAAGTAAATTAAAACATCTGATGCATAATTTCACGCCCTAAATAAGTTTTCAGGAGTAATAGAAATTTTCTGGCTTCTGCCTGTTTCTGATGAGATCTCTAGTTACAGCAATTCACATCTGAATACATTTTGCTTCTGTCACCATGGGTGAGAATTGGAGAATTTATTTAAGCTAAATTAGACCGACACACAATAATTATTTGGTATAAAGTTGTTTCTTACAGTGATAAAGCATAAGAAGCAGCATAAATACACAGAGAATTGAGAGAAGCCATAATGACAATAAAAATAATCTCAGTCTCAAAAGCAAGTTTACATGTTTTTTTCTTTTGTTACACAGGTCAATTATCCAATTAGCTTTGAGAGAGATTTTACAATTACAAGACAAAGAGATAAAAGTGATGGTTAACACAAACTCATGAATTCAATTACTTTAAATGCTTGACAGTATTGGTAGTATTAGTCACCTCTATGTGTCCTAAATAGCCCCTTTTATTTTGAATTAAGACTGCTGATCCTCTTCATCACTGCAGTTTGTCACTATTTGTCACATAGTCTTATTTTACAACTTTCCAGCCTGTCCTACTTGACATATTAAAAAAATCAGCAGTTTTATTTTTAACTTTTGCATCTGCAGTTTGGGCACAGGTGATCTGGCTTTTTGAAGCTGCGTTTTACGGTCTGTTTTTCAGTCCCACAAAAGTGGCAGATTAATTCCCTCAAAGTAAACTGACCCACCTTTGCTTGGTTCATGAGGCATTTACAATATTTCATCTAGTGTTTCCTCACTTTATTATAAATTATTACAACATTAACATGGTAAGACATTTCAGCACAAAGCATGTATAGCATCTGTAAGAAACTTGTGTGTGCGTTTTGAATTAAATGACTATTATACACTGCTCTCTCCTGTGTGTAGACAGACCTAGGCCGAAGGAGTGTCTGGGGGGAGAAATTACATATTGGTTTTTCTGTGCCGTGGTGCCTCACTGATTCAATATTCACAGACACATTGAGGCGAGCAACGAGCTATATCAAAGCCTGGACACTTCCGTGCCTCGCCTCCCCAGACGCTGTGGCTCCAGCATGTTTGTCTGAAGCTCTGGGTTTTCCCTCCGAGCATATGCATATAACTTCAAAACCAGAGGTCATATAGGGAGATTGAACTCAGAGTCTTTATATGTTTTGATTTCCTGGTTAAATGTGTTGTGAGGATGAATTTATGTTTTCAAGGCTACTATCATGTCCACTCTCATGCTACCTCTGTCAAAACGTTCCGTTCTTGGTCTGGTTGGTTTGTTTTTAAGGAAATAATGTGGGCACTCTTGCACATTTTCCTGTTTTTCTCCTAAATTGTTGCAGTTGCAGTAGAAAAATGACAAGACGGTCCATCAGTGTGTTTTAATGTTCTGTAGAAAAACACAAATCTACTGAAAATATTCTGGTGTCTTACTTGTAGTCACAGTCAGTAACCTAAAGAAAAAGATCCTTTTACTCGACTCTGCTGTGGGTGAGGAACATGCCAGTTGATTATTTGCTGTTTGTTATAGCTTTAACATCTATACATTACTTTATGTAAGCTGCTAAAACTGGACAGCAAATGATGATTTAAATGATGAGACTTTATTCTCTTTAAGATGTTGAGATAATGAGCTCAGATGGGAGAACTTCAACAGACCGAGTACAGTTTGGTCCAGAAGCATTTGGGCAGTGACACAATTTTTTATGATTTTGCCTTTACACATCACCACAATGGATTTGAAATAAAAAAAATGATGATGTTATTAAAGTGTAGACTTTAGCTTTATTTTAAGATATTTCACAAAAATATAGCATTTGCCTTTTAGGAATTACAGCCATTTAAAACAGAGTACCTCCATTTAGTATGTGAGGTATGAAGTTAATCATATTTAAAAAAAATAAAAAATAGACAATAACATCAACACTTTATTCAACTATGTACAGGAAAGCTGGAGATGCATAAACATAGTGCTGTATATAAAGACTGGTTTACTTGTTCATGTCAGACGGACGTACCTGTCCATGCTGTTAGTTTAACTTCATTCATTAAGTGTAGCTTTGAGTTTATCCAACGTTCATCCAACTGGCTTTTGACTTCATTTGTTAACTTAACAAGACAAGCCACTGAAAATTTAGTCAACTGATTTTGGGTTCTGAAATTATTATGCAATTTTAAGTGACCTATTTACAATGAGTAAATACTACGTGCTTTATTACATATTAATTATTATGACAGAGTAAATATTGGAATTTGTTTTCCTGTAGAACACAAGTTAGCAGGACTGGGTATGTTTTGTTGAAACAAGCTTGATTTGTTACTTTAATCACTGATAACTTGATGTTACAACTTGTAACATTAATTATGCCAATAAATATATGCTGTAGGTTTTACATAAACTCTTAATTGTGGAAGTACAACTGACTTCAGTCTTTAGTCTGACACTAAAGAGACTGGGCAGCTTTGAACTATTTTCAGTGTTTATCAGTGTATTTTCAGTGAGTATTATAGTACTATAAGTACTATATGTTTTGCTGTATGTGTGGATCATGTACAGATCTAAGACATTAAATGCATTCTGTTATTTAAATGATTGACTATGTTGTGTAATGTGTAGCCTTTGCTGAAAAATATCTCTAAGTGCTTCACATGACCTAAGGGTTCACCATTTTAAACCAGGCAATCATAATTACTTACACTTGTCAGCTTGCAATGAACATCTCATGAATCTGTTAAACATCAGTCTAGTGGACTAATCACTCACACTCAGGATGGTCTAAACATTTTTCTCCAAAAATATGTCATGTAGCTACAGAGAGAAATATATTTGCCTTGAAGCAAATGTATTTCAACAATAGTGTAATATACACTACATCGACTACAAGTCAAAAGTTTGAATACAATTGCATTAAAAAAGATAACATGCTATTGGAAGACAGTACTAATGTTTGGTCTATCGATATATTCCTTTTAAAAAACTCCTGTCTACACTGTTTTTCGGATCAATTACATGTTATGAAATCTCCTTTACATTTCTATGTGTGTCCAAACTTTTGACTGGTAGCGTATCTCACCAGTTTATGGGCCT
Organism: Helostoma temminkii; assembly: GCA_900302695.1. NCBI lineage: Eukaryota > Metazoa > Chordata > Actinopteri > Anabantiformes > Helostomatidae > Helostoma > Helostoma temminkii. The sequence continues at coordinate 349,190 of OMLM01000205.1, read as the reverse complement.
GAGGGTTCCACACTGCCTTTCTCCCAGAAAACACAAAAGAAAAGATAGATGAGAGATGTACCATATTTTCCACTACTTCTGAAGTTTCTCTTTGAGACCACATGAATAACTCAGTGTTCATTCAACTAAGGATCACATATCTCTTTCTCCTCTCTCTTCTTCTCCCATCCTCTAATCTCAAGCCTGTCTTACCTTTCATCTCTCTCTTCTTCAGCACCTGCTTATTTGAATATTTGTCTATAGCTCCCTGCTCACAGAGGCAGTTTTCTCTCGGTGTTCATCATACAAGACTGTCGCTGGAGCTGAGAGTAGGGCATGTGGGTGTGTTTACATCGGTATATAGTGTATACTTTGAAGCAGCATCAAATCAAACAAAGGTGTGTCAGACACAGCTTGGATCAAGAGGCAAAACACAATACATAGGGGCAACCTGGATTTGGTTTTATCTGATGCATGGTTAAATGAAATGATAGTTTGTCACAAAGGAAGCACTGTGAGGCCAAACACTGCATCATATACATGGAGACTCGTAGCCTTCTGCAGGTAGTAAACACAAGCATGGAAAGTTTTTTTTAAGTATGCTAATGTTACCTAACATTTGAGACAACCTTTCCTTCAGCACTCAGTCATATTTAATTTTGCTACACTATATTGGAGGATTTACTATTATCTTGGGATTGTAAGATATGGTTGGCTATGTAAAGACTCAGACACTCAACAAATGCAGTCAGTTACAAAGAAATATATGTAGAGGTGCTGTCAAAGGTGTCTGTGACCCATGTTCATTGAAAAGCCTGGCAATAATGCAGAGGAAGGGCCTTCTGAGGTTCTGTGGTAGGGCTCACTTCTCTAACCAATCAGAAAAGGCCAAGCAACTCTGTTATTGTAATTAACAACACTAACACAACTAGCAAAACAGTAATACATGAAGAGCTGGGTTGAGCCTGATGGACCACAACAGAGAAGGGATAAGAAGGGCTGGATGGGATAATTTAGTTTTAAGAATGTGTTACATGGGTATGTGTGATATACATGTAGGAGCAGTATGGTGGTCGCTACTGCAACATAAACTGAGGTAAACCACCTACTCATTCCAGTTCTCTGCAACTGGTATGAAAAATAAGCTCTAAAATCAAATTGTGATTGTTTAGCTTTAAAGGGAATATTAGTGAGAGAGTTCTTAGTGACAAGTGATTGCATCCTCCTTTTTGAAGACTAAAGACGATTGTCAGCTGTGCTGGCGTGAATGGCAACTCAGTTTTGGAAATAAAAACCCTTGTCTTTATTCAGACTTCTACACTGAATCACAGTGCCAAAAGGGGGGTGATGTCAATCAAAGCTTGGCGTGAGTCAAAGTGTTCTGTCATTGAGTGAACGAGTGAAAATATTACTTTCATAGTGGAGAATAGGGAGATGCGCACAATTTTAGATCAACATCAGAAACTAGATATTCTGTACGATTTGAAATGTGATGTTGCAGAATCAAAGCAGTCTGTGGAATCCAATAACTCCCTTATTGAAGAACTTAAGAGGAAGCATACAGCTTTGAAGAAAGAAGTTGGCAAAATGGAGTGTAACTGCATCCTTGGTGAAAGAAAATGTAAGACTTCAACAAACTGTGTTGAACCTCCAGTGAGGAAGCATGAGAGATAAGCTGCTGATAATGAGAATAGAGGAATAAGACAAAGAAAGATCCTTGTAAAAACATGTATGCATGGACAACTTTGAGAAGATTGAGAAGTAAAAAAATCATCTGCATGGGTACAGAGACTGTGACAATGCAAAAGACAAGGTAAACAAAGGCCACATTTTTTAACTTTGTGTGTAAAGACCAAGCTCCAATGCTTTGTAAGAAGCCATAAAAGTTAAAGCTTCCACAACCCCAATTCCAAAAAAGTTCTGAAAGCTGGGTTTATGAGATTTGCAAATGATTGCAGTCTATTTTTAGGTAGATTTTACACAGGGTCTATACTTTTTTGGAATTGTGGTTGTATATGTATACATATACCAGTATCCAGCTGAGATTGTTAAAAAGCAATGGAAGCGTATCACAATTATAAACTCCTTGAAGCAAAGGAAACAAGGAGGACCTGGTGGCTGCTTAACTGCTGTGACTAGTACAGAGGTGGTGGACAGTAACTGGAATGCCATTAATGTGTAGAAAGGAGAAGGAAAAATTTGTTGTCTTAACTGGAGCTTTTATTATTTGCTGAGATAGAGATGGCAATCATAGTGTAGTAAAACAGAGTAGATTATGATCATTTTAGGGTTTACGTTTGTTTTGTTTTTTTTAATGTGTATGCCCAGTGCACATATTAATTGGTAAATGTTAATGTGATTAATCAAACGAAATCTTAATCTCAAGGTAAGTGCATAGTATACAGACTCTTTAGCAACAGTTATTACATCTTATTATCCAATAGGAAAAAGCTATTTCTAAGGACCCAGTAATGGTCCTGTTTTGATGGATTATCTAAGATGTTAGAGGATGCAAATGACAATATTATGATGGTGGGGGACTTTACTGTTTTTGGATAGTACATTAGATAAAAAGCAATCCAACTTTCTAATTCACATCCAAGAGCACAAATTCCTATGACACGCTTGTGTTGAAATTTGGAGATTGTAAAATCCTAGTTTGCTTAGATATTCTTGGAGAAGACAAAAGTCAAGCTATGAATAGCAATAACATCAATGATTTGTCTTAGCTCAAATTCAGCAATAACGTGTCGTCAAACAACTGTAGTGTTGGTGAACATTATCAAATGTAATGCACATGTTAATAAGAAACCATTTCAGTTATTGCAGAAGTCTTATTGTACTCAAATCATTACCATTGCTAGTGGCAAAAACCCAACTGCAGATGAAACAGTTTGAGCAGTCATTCATCGTAGGGAGATAGCCCATGTAACCCTGCCAGATAGAAGACAATGCACAAAGATGTAATTAATCACTGTTTTGCTGCTGGGGCAAAAGAGAAAAAAAAAGAAAAAGGCTGGATTAGCAATTTTTTCACTCAGTGTTAAAAAGGGTCGAGAAAGACATTGGACATGAGGCTGTAACTCATTTAAATGAGGTCGCGAAGTGTTCGAATCTTCCTACACATTGATTTCTCATTATTTCACCTTCGAAGTGCTTTGACCATTTGTGCGTTGTTAAAGATTTTTTACTTTGTAATTCAAGCCTTTGTCCTCATTAACACGATTCGGACCCAAATCTGTTTCCTCTAGTGTGGCTCACTTCCCAAATCACTGATAGAACAAGTGGCTGCCTACTATTTGAACTCCTTTCTTGCACTAAATGTGTTGGCATGCCAGTGAGATCGGAGTGAGACAGAGAACTAGAGGACACACTTAACAGCCCCCTCGAGCGAGTTTATGACCTTTTAGTGATAAGAGGCTTGTCTTAGTGCCCAGCAGATTTCTGAGTGGAAAGAAAAAAATGCTTTCTAACATTACCTGGGCTCTGTTTTTTTTCTTATCCACTCTATCTTTGCAATAATAAAGTGCATGTGCACTGGGGCGAATTTGTATGTTAATTAACAAGTTGATCTATTCACCTTAAGTGATAATTAAGCCTTTGGGATTGTTGTTCAGTGCTTGATACTAAGAATATTCATACTAAACTGATCTAAAAATCAGGTTCACTTGTTAATAGTTCCAACTGAGGTCAAGTTTTAAATGGACCCAGAAGAGTTGCTTTAAATAAGTGAACTTAATGATACAAGAATGCAATGCTATACTGTATGTTTTACATCCTGTACTTCTAAATTCATCTTCCATGTCTGGTAGAGAGAGGGTATTAGCATATCATTCAAGGCAAAAAATTACATCTCTTTCTCTCCTTTAGGTTCTTGATTACTTCCCATTTCCTTCCATCCAGTCATCTCCTCTGCATGTCGCCTTCTTCCTCATTAGTTATTCACATTTGTCCCTTATTCTTCTAAAAATGTCCTCTGTGGATCACAACCCCCTGTCTGTTCTTCATGCAGACATACTGACTATTCTGATGGTCATGTACTGCTCTTCAAAAAACCCTCCTTTTATTCAAATGAGAAAGCCTGCATAGGGCCAGTGTGTGGATCAATGATCAAATCTCAATCTCTCTCTAGCTGCATGTGTCAAACACTGTGTCATGGGGAGATTACTCTGCTTCAGAAGGCCAGTGTCTTTCTTTTTTTCCCTCGCCTGCCAAGGCTGTTGTATGCATGGTTAAAATTGATCATTTTGCTCAGGTTGGTGGCAGGCACCTCAGCGCCCCGCCTTTGGCTGACATGTTCCTGGCATCCACAGGGATGAACCAGATGGTAGGTACCTAGGGCAGTGAGCTCTGAAAATGAGCAGGCATGGCATGCACTTTACAATGAGCAGCAAAATCTTTCAAAGTGTCACAACTTACCAACTGGCTCACATTAATGCTGAATAAATGATGTTGTGTGCCACTGGATGGCAATGTTTGCAATTATGCTAATGATAATAATCTTCTGTGGATTCTCAGGGCATTTTAGTTTAGCATTGACATTTTTGTACAACTAGATACTCATTTACATAGATGTCCACCAATAATGTATTTTCAGGAGCTATTGAGCTGCTGCCATGTTTCTTTTTTCCTTGTGCAGCCTCACCCACAACTCCTCTTTTGTACAGAATGAATGGAAACTCAATACATATTTGAAAGTTATTCTCCTTTCACTCAGCTTGACCAAACACATCCTTGGTGTGGGGCAAGAGAGCAAAACCTTTCTGCACTGGCATGTCTTTCTTTAAAATAGAGGCACAGAGCCACAAAGCCAATACAATCTGAGTCTAATGGCTTCTTCCTCTTTGATGGCCCTGATGTTTAATCAGAGTAAGAGCTGGGTTTTGCCTAGCTTCTGCAGGCATCCATTAATTTACCTTCTCGTTTTCATTTGTTTGTTTGTACATCCCCCCC
>OMLM01000205.1:326361-343971 GCA_900302695.1 Helostoma temminkii | reverse complement strand
TTTTTTTTACGTACACTGAGTTGGTCTGCATTAGATCATCTGTTTTAACGAACATCTTCCATTTTGTCACATTATCAACACTACAAGTCACTGTGGCAAGGAAACCATGTCATTATTATTATTATTATTATTATTATTATTATTATTATTATTAAGAACCTCAAACAAGGTGCCTATTAATCTGTATCGCAGTTAGACATAGTCATGTTTGGCACAGGTCTAAGGGCTTGCCACATGTTATACCAAGTAGCTAATCAAATTACACTTGTTTACCAGCAGGTACCATGGCAGATGTAACATAAATCATTGTACTGCTATAACAGATCCAGGAGGAGGCAAATCAATCTTGTGTGAGCAGGCCAGCGGAGATTAGGTACAATTATTATTCAGGTTTTTCACATAGTCTAAAACTGTAAATCAGTAGAGGCCATATGCCTTATGGTGTGGTCAATGAAAAATGTTTGTCAGTTTTGTTATTACAGTGCAGACAGTCATCAGTAATTTGAGATACATTGGCACACACTGTGTAATAACAGATCCAAACTAAAGGAGGAAATGAAGAGCAGTCAGTTCAGTCAACAGATGAGTGGTCACTCCCAAGGTGTTATGTCCAGGTTTTTAGTTAACATGTAGTGAGGCGGCACGGTGGTGCAGTGGTTAGCACTGTCGCCTCACAGCTAGAAGGTCCTCAGCTGGGATAGGCTCCAGCACCCCCCTACTAAGCGGTATAGAAAATGGATGGATAGATGTAGTCAATAGAGCAAAATGGAGACCAGTGTAACATAGGAGGGGAAGTGCAAAATAATAGTGTGCAAATATGAGGCTGGGGGCTTGGAAGCAATTGCCTTAACTTTGTACCTGTCGACGGGGGAAAACAGAAAGTGTGTCTGGGAATTATATACTGTAATTACAGTATTCCGTGGCAAAAACACTTGCCCTACCCATAATGTTGCTCGAAAACAGTGGAAAATGTGGAAAGAGATGGTTACATACTGCTCCTTTTCCATTTGTGTCCAGACTAAACAAGCAGCATACAATGTTTTAATATGTGACCTTTAGAAGTGTTGTGGATTTTTTAACTTTGAAGAGGGCCAGCCTCGCTGCTTCCTACTGCTTTCAGTCTACAAACCAAACTAGATGAATGATTCTCAGTCTACATATCCATAGTTAACGGCTCATGCCATTAGTGTGGTACAGTACAGTATGTTCTCAGATAAGTCAAAAAGTAAACTATTTATTCCTGATTATGGACAGGGGAGCATATTTCTGTCCAAACTCAAATCAAGCCTGAGTGTGTGGTGGCTAAACTCAACTCAAACCCCACATGTATATTGTATTTCATGCCTGAGCCCAATCTAAGACTGAGCAACTGAGCTTGTGTGGTGCTTGTTTAGTATGGCCCTCATTTGTCCCTCGACTCTGAGGAAGAACTTCAGGTCTCCCCTGACTATTAAACAAAACACACATCTGAATGCTCAAGCTGTCTATATATTTTTTTGATGTAGCCATATTTTGATCTGCAATTACACCTATTTAGCCTAAAGGTTGACCAACCTGACCAAATTCTACCCAAACTCAAAGATGATTTCTAAATTTATGTCCAAACCCAACTTTAATCCGAGGGGACTTGTCAGCAACCAAGGGTTTGGGCATACACCCTCTACCCTACAATTCATTTATGTAAGCAGCTTATTACAACCCATATATTTTATTGACAGGCCTACTCCAGAGTGAAAGTTCACACATTCCCATTAAAATGATGAAAGTGTATCTAAAAAGGATCCACCATGTTGATTGTGACCACCTCTGAATACCTAAACTATGCCCTCATCCAAAGATCTGTATTCTCTCACACACACATTTCATGGTGTTGCAGATTAATGTGAACTATATTTCATCATGAACTGTTTTTAGCTGTAAATATGTTTGCTCCTTCAGAGTCATTAATGAGCACTCTGCGGTAAATATTGCATAGCTAAATGAGGATGGCTCCTCATCAGTAACTAAAGTGTCTGGGGCAAAAGGGAAAGGAGTTTTAAGATAAGTCAAATCAAGAAGCTGTCAGCCTCTACTTGGTGAGAAAAAACACGCTGCCTTTTCCCCTAGGTCATTAGCTTTGGCTGGTCTCCCTTCCATGCCAGCTTTTTCTAAACGGGCCAATGCCCTGACCACATGAGCGCTGCTCTGGGACCATGTCAAAGCCGTCACACTACATAGAGCCACACCATCAGTTCCAAGGCTGAGTCACTGGAGCTAGTCCATTACGTGACTTGTCATTGCTGTGGGAAGATGGACCCATTCACTCGTGTCATTTTACGATGCCCCATAGTATTATGGCTCACAGAAGACGACTTGAGAGAACTATACGGGTGCCTTTGTACAAAACCAAATCTCACATGTCCCATTTTATCCCTCTGTGATACTTTAGAGTTTGATCAATGCCACATTGAAGTTACAAGATCTGCAAGTTAGAATGATGAAGGAGAAACAAAAAAGAACTGTGGCCAAGTTCACTTTGTAACCATTGCATAACCATCTCTCTTTTACCCAGCCAGCCTCAAGGCAGCTGCATTCACCATCTTGTGATAGCGCAATAGCCAAGCATTTTTATAATGAAATGCCTGGAAGGTGACAGATAAGACCCCTCTCATACTTGTCAGTCAGCGCCTTTACCCCATGGAAACTTGAAGCGTGAATTCAAAGTACATGACAGTTGAGTCAGGCTTTTCTTTAGAATGACATGCAAGAAAGAAAGATTGAATCATGTGTTTCTCAAAGTGCTTGTGTCACTACAGTGAGATTACATATTGGCCCATTCACTAACCTTGACGCCCACTCACAAGTATAGGATATCACTTCATGGCACATTCAACATTTACATTCCCACTTCATCTTCTTCAGAGGGCTATAAAAAGGAAATACGGGGGCCTAGTCGTCTGACCCCTTTTCTTGGTATTTGCTTACACAAGATGTTACCTAACTGACTGCGTGTGTGGCTAAGAAAATAGAGTCATACCCCACATCTCTGCAACTGGCTAATCACAGCTAGTTTAATTTAGAGGTACACACAACCAAGAGGCAGGCAGCAGACATAATTGAAGAGACAAACCACTTCTAGGTTAGCTCATGATTTACTATAGCATCTCACTGATGAGTCTCCATGCAGAGATTCTGCAGCTGTAAAGCTTCAGCAGTGTCCATCCATAGTGATTGCTTACATTAGCAAAACCTTCACATTTATGTCAATAAAACTGTAGTGCAATTAAAAGCAGCACGAGCCAGTGTGTGAACCATTTCCCTTGTCCAGCCTAACTGCTAGCAGCATTGCTTCATTTTGTGACTCTGTGTTCCTTTTCTGCTCACCACCACAAAAACAACCAGGAAGGTCAGGTTGCAGTAGTAGTACATGAACGAAAAGTATGTGCTTGTGAAGAGAGAGGATGTGTGTGGAATTAAGGGTGCAGAGACCAGGGCTGTGGCTTGATTTCATGGACTTGCTGCAAACATGGCAAGGTCAACATGATGTTGTCCAGCTGGCACTGGGCATAAAATCAGAGGTGCTGATGTTGCTCATGTTGTGCTGCTGATGTGGCTGCTGGCTCAAGCTCACTTTTTAAGCAAGATCAGACTGAGGAGGAGGAGACTTAGTGGGCATCCACATGTGCCCATGGAAGAAAAAAAAAGAAAAAAAACACACACACCTGGCCAAGCTTAAACACATGCACATGTGAATTGAGATACTATTGTAGATCCATTAATAGTTACATCATGAGGTTAGGATGGAATGGAAAGGAAGAAAGGATAGAAAGAAAGGATACATGCATACAGCATTCACACTCGAGTGAATTCAAGGTCCCTCAAGTAAACCTTACATGTACAAATAAAGTGGAGCAGAAGAAAAGTGAATTAAAACAAGCTTGTCAAAGGTCTTAAAATGTCCAACTTGAACAAGTGAGCCAGAGGCTATGATACTGGGGTTAAACAAAGGTGTCTAGAATGGAAAGAGCAGTTAGAGGAAAAATATGAATGAGATCACCAACCACCAAGTGTGAACTATTGCTGACTGTGTTTACATGCTCTTAAGTAATCTTCTTATTTAGAGAAACTAGCTTTCTCTGGTAATCAACAAAGGAATTTACATGTACTTAAGAAACCCAGCTACTGTAAATCCACGTTTACATGCAGCAGATAAGTAATCAGATTCTTCCTCTACTTTGGGCTTATTTTGGAAGCATGATTCACAGATTCTAAATGTATAGAGACATCCCATTACTGCTTCCTGACTTTCTTTTTTTTTTAACTTTGTGTTGGCAATGCCGACAGTGCCGTGGGAGAGACATGCAGACAAACGCTTCCTTTTCACAGTGCACATCGTCTAAATTAAAGAAATACATGATGAAAAGTGAGTTATTTAGAAGTTTATGGGGGAGTTTGTGTTGGCTTCAGTTTTAGTCTGATTTTGGGCAACTCTGTGATCTGCCCTTTCAACTAACCCATACTCTCTGCTGTAAAAATGTAGAATATTAAATACTGTAGCATTTGTCCTGCATGCACTCTGTACTCTAGTAAAAAGATGAATAGAAACCTGGTAAAGGGTTTAAATGGGAGAGTTGATGGTTTATATTCACGTTTTTAAGCGACATGTCTTCAGCTCCAGAGTGAACACTTTTGCAATCAGATTTCACTGAAACATGAGACTGTTTTGACAGTGGTTGTATTATTAGAGGTCAGATATGAAGGTTAAGGCAGGCCAGTATGACACTTTTAGGATTGTTTTATCATACTTGACAAATTTGGAGCCACATAAGGCACAACTGTTTGACATGCAAATGTATGACAAAGTGATGTGAATTCACTTTGACCTGTAAAATCTGCAGCGTAACTGATTTTGTTATCCATCATTCATTTAAACATCTCCTTATTTTTCGGTTATCCTCAGCTGATGCAGTATAGCTACAGAAGGGACGGGTATGAGTGACTATTGCTTAATTTATAAGCCAAACTGAAACTATTTGTAACCTCAACAAGCGAAGACAAGCAAAAATGTGAGAGCAGAAGTTGAGACTGCGTCAAACTCTTTCAGTATATTTCTCTCTGCTCCAGCTGAGAAGATAAGCCATCTCAAGGCAGCCATGGTTCAAAGCTGCAATGGCACCACTCAGTATTCACTCCCAGTGATCTCAGCAGCTGAACAAGTTGCACTTCTATCCCTTGAGCTGGTCCAGGCCAATGAGCATGATGGGACTTGTGCTCTGATAAGCCACAAACAGCGTTCCTCATGGCAGTGCTTCTGTGTCTCTTCATCTGCATCCGTGCACCCCAACACACAGAAGAACTTGCACGGCTGGTACAGGTCTGAATCAACATGCCAGACCCCACATACAAAGTTGAATGGAGGGGGTGGGGATGTAGGGGTATAGGGGTTTCAAGGGATAAGCAGGTTTGGTGAGAAACTGTTCTTCCTTGCCCTTTCATGGCGAATCATATCCCATTAAGTGGGTTTTGTCCTGTGATGAGGATGCTGCTGGCACTCCTCAACAATCCCATTACAGATCATAAAGGGAGCTGGGGACGTGGCCTGAGAGCACTCAGGCTGCTCCTTTAAGACTGCCAGGCTTTGTGCGTAGGCTGACTGCACCACATCTGTTAATGGCTTTTTAACTTCAGGTGAATGTTTGGAGCTTTTCTCCAGCCTGTCCATGTTACTGTCTGATGCTTGGTGCTCAGTGGTTAGCATCACAGGGACTGGTTTGATTTAGCTCAAATGTGAGTTTGGCTTAAGATGTGTGAAAACCAAGGACAATCTGTCAACAGAGCACAGCTTTTGTTAGTGCTTCATTGGACTGGACAGAACATGGCTGTGTTACTCTATCCTTGAAAAGCTTCTACCTTTCTCCCTTCCTTTGATATTTGTGCTGCCATCTTGCCAGCTGTCTGAATGTTATGAGAAGTGAAATAAGTCTCCTTCAAGGACATACAACATTATCATACAGTATGTGGCTGTATATTTTATGCCACATGCATAAAGCTCTATTAATTAAGAATTTATGTCTGCAGGAATTGTAATGTATATGGGCAAATGTTTGCTATGTTGTTTTTAGTTTGTCCCCAGTGCTCACAAAAGACCAAAAATCAATTCATTCAGCTTTAAGGTCCAAAAAACAAGTGTTCTAAGAAGTTCAATATCTGTTTAAGCAACCATAGCTGACAAGTACATTTTACTTATAGGCATAAGACATATACATATGCATACAGAGTAGCTTCACATCTCTGTTTACTTACTTCCTACATTTGTAGTGCCTTATGTTATACTAATATAAATTCATAAGAGCCTTTAATAGACTTACAAGTCTGTTTACTTCTGTATCTTCTCTTATTCACTGCCCTCCCTTCTTTTCCTCATTTCCTCTAAGTTAGTTATTGGCAGGAAACCAGTGAGGGAAGAGAGGAAACAAACAGTAGGAAACACAGAAAGTTACATACACAGTCAGACCTCATTTGGAGTGAACCTTGAATAATAAGAATTAAAGAAAAATAATTGGAATTCAGAAGGTGACTTAGATGCATGACAGTGGGCCAGAAACCATTTTGTCCTTAGACATTAAATTTGTATATTTTTTCTGTTTGTGTAAGGCATTCACAGCTAAAGAGTATTTTATTATACTAAATGTAATGTATTAGGTGCTGCAAAAAATATTTGAACCATTTTTGACCAGTCTGGAAAGCGTTACAAAGCTATTTCTGTGGTTCTGAAACTCCACAGATCCACAGTGAGAGACACTGTCAATTGTGAACCTTTTCAGAAGTGGACAACCTTCCCAAATTAGTCCAGCACGATGACGGACACTGAAGCCCCTTTCAAGCATGCACAAACATCTTCGGGCGACTCTCTGGGTTGCATTTTCACACACACAGCACCAACCTGGACATCCGTTAGACATTAGACTCCGTTTGAAATGCGTTTTACTTTGGTGAGGGAGGGTTTCTGTGTAGAGAGTGCAGGAGGCACGATGTGACACAAAAAGTTCACACCCAGGCTCACATGGACATTACAGGGACTTGGCAAGATAAAGTCTGCGTTCACGAGTTGCGTTCATGCAACTCACCTGAGTAAAGAGTAAAGTCCGTAGAAAGTCTGGAGTCCAGTTCATGTGTGAAGGCAGCTTTGAGTGTGCTCTGCCATACTTGCAAACACACGGCCACGTATAGACAAAAATGACATGCCATGGCATTAACACAATAACATGATGCTATGTAGTTTGATTAATAGAAGAACATGGTATAGACCTGTTCTACAGGAAAGGAAATCTTTAATGACTTCTGCTGTGATCTGGCGCTGTAAAGAAAATACAATTATTAGACAGAATAGGGGCTAATATAATGGTAGGAGAAACACTGATGTGATTTAGGTATTGTTTGACAAACTTTAAAATGGGTAAATATAATTGGACTAAATTGGAGCTGTGCTGGCCTTATGGTATTTAAACTACAAAAATATATATCTATATACAGTAGTGTACAGTGTGTAACTTCAAAACAGTACAGCCACTCAATTATGCACATTATTTACTTCCCTTATTATGGAAGTGGAGCATCTCAGAGTGTGAACTTCACATTTAGCTCATGTACAGTGTGCATTCCACACATAGCTCTGTGCCGTGGCCTCCTGTAGTGGAAGCATCACCATTAATCAAACAGGCAGCTTGCTTTTTTTTTTTTTTAAGAACAAGCAAGTGGCATAAATAACTGAAACATCAGGGAAAAGAAGGCAAAAAGACAGTGCTGAATAAGGAGTGAAACAGGAAATCACAGTCAAAGTCACCTTGAGTCTAGCTAATTTACAAAATAGTGACATAAGCATTAACTAGAATGAGGGTGATTAATATCGTCAAAGGCAATAGCTGCTGTTTACATTGTCAAGGTGTTTATCTAGAGCTTGCGGCTTGGCAAGCTACACCTTTTCATATTTCATTTCAAGTATGAACAGCTACAGAATACTAACAGCTTGTCTTTTTCTGCAACAGTTGCGCTCCCCAAGCTCTTGAGATGGAGCCAACTAACGCGAGGGGCAATGCACAGGCCGATTATTTTACCAGCTCGGGCACTGAATAAATTATTTATTTCCTTCCTTTAAGTCAAGAAGAATCAGCTGTCTCATTAAGCTGACAGCAGCCCTGGTGAATTTGACTGTCAGAAATGAATCTGAGCAGGTTCAGGGGGCATCTCATTAAAATGCATTATTTTTTCACTATCCACACCGGACATAGTGACACTGAGAGTAGCTGTTTTCTTAACTCAGGGGCCATCAGAATGGAAAGTGCCACTGTATGTTTGAATATATGTGCCTGTATATGTACAGAGTGACTGTGCAGATGGTAATCACATCATTTCAGTTCAGTCAAGCAGAACTGATTTTTGAGAACGTAAGACAGTGAAAAGCTCCAAGGTGTTTGTGTCTTATTATTCACACTTGTGAAAAAGATATGAATCTATGAATCTAGCCACTTCTTATGAAAAATGTGACACTCGCCACTGCTACACAATACACTGCTTATGACAGATAAAGACACAAACACTGGAGAGCTGCAGGAGAGCGTGCTCTGCCTTTCATTTTGAATCCCTCTCTCCTTATCTCAGCGTTGTATCTATAGCTGCTCTGTCATGACATCAAGCCTAGCGAGCAGCTGACACTGAGACGCACGCACTTGATCATGCTCAGTGTAACTCAGTATTGATCAGTTGGGCAGGGCCTCGTGGGCCTTCTGAGGTGTCACGACATGGTACTGACTCCTTGAGTGAACTGATCATAGAAATGCATAAATAATAAAGTGGCATGTCATTCTGACTTCTTATTGATTTTCCCATTAGCAGTTGATTGATACAAGCATTAAATGTCAGGAGCCACATTGATTGCCCCAAGTCCAAGCGCTCACTGGCAATGTCATGTCACTTCCCTGTAACCTCCCATCTGGAAGGACTAAATTAAAGGTCAACAGGTGCAGTGTGTCATCAAGCTGCGTTTAGGCTGTGTTCCCACCAAAGTGTTTACACACACACACACACACGCACAGGCCACAATGTTAACTGCTCTAGTTCAGTTAATTTGAGAAGCTCCAGTTTCAACACACAATATACCTAAACACTTCCACCTTACTCTAAGAAGTGAAATAAATTAAACATCAATACATTTAAATGCAACAGTATGCAGCATGGATAAATAAAGGTAGATATGGGAAAAGGTTTAGTATGGTGAAATGCAAGGAAATCAATCACAGAATGATTCAAAGAGCAATAACTGGACATACTGGATCATTTATTGAGTACTTGAGGTGCAAAAATTTAACTTAAATTAATAAATATATTTAAAGTACAGATTTGTTAGAAAACTTATCTTAATGTGGACAACCTTCTGTGAGCCAGCTGCATGGAACAGAACTGGTTGTTGTGCTCTTGTTTATTGTGCCCAATTTGACAACAGTGGCTACATGAAGCACTGTGCTGAGTGTGGTGGAGTAGAGAGAGGGAGGGCAGGGCTGAGTCACATGCTAGCATTAGCGTATTAAGCTGCTTAATAACTACTATGTTACACTATAACTACTACTGTAATAACTACTGCAATCTCAAAATTATTTAAGTTGCACCGGGTGTGCTTGAGATAGAACAATATCTGAATTGAAAATGGAAATGTCTGATTACATGTCGGAAATAGGGCTCACAATAAGTGTATAAAAAAGCTAAGATTAGAGATCATTGCCTTTCATAAACAAGGAAAAGCATACAAAAAATAGTGAAGTCACTGTATAGAGACACTGTTGGAAGCATAGTTTGCAATTTCAGAGTTAAAAGAACAATGGCTATACTACCTGGATGTGCCAAAAAACAGCAGCTATTATAGGCTGCAACCAGATTTCTAAGGAGGCAGGTGGAGAAAAAAACGTTGAGGAACTGCAAAAGGTTTCCAAGATGTGCACTATTACTGACCGAAATGCACAAGGAAAGTTGCCTCCACTTAAAATCAGATAAATGAGACAACAGACTTTTGTAGATTCTGTTTTGTAGAACTTTTCAACCTATAGATAACTAAAATGTCCGGAAGAGGAAGAATGAGGTATACACTGAAAAGAAAGCTCTTTCTGCAATGGAGGCTCGGTGATTCTCTGGAGCTGCTTTAGTTCCTCTGGCACTGGAGCTGCACCATATGGAAGTCAAGATGGATTCATACTGGATTCATTCATTGCTCTCTGTGAGGAAGCTCATTGAGGCTTGGTTGCAGAATAAATCCTGATTCTAGAGTGGCCACACAGTAACACCAGACTTGAACACCATAGATATTCTATGCTGGATTTTAAACGAATGTGGTGCGCACAAACCCAAGAATATTAGTGAAGTGGAGGACATTGCCCAGAGAGAATTGGGTTAAAATTCCTCACAAGTGCTGCCAGAAGCTGGTGTCATTAAAAGTTCATTTTTGTGTTGAATTTGGAGAAACCACATGTAACATTACTTGAGCTGAGCTACTTAGATAATTATTGTTTGATTTGTTTAGAACAAACAGCTGATGGTTTTGCTAATACACCAAATTTGCAACTGAGGTTGAGTGCAAATGTTTCTATATATTGCGTTATCATATGTATGTCTTATTATACATTTATCTGAAATCAGCTTGCTGTGTGTATTTATTATATTTCAACAGTTTAGAAGGTAGCAGGAGGAAAGTGTGACCACTGTTTTCAGTAAGCTACCATTTGGTATGATGCATTAAGGCAAAAGCAACCTCCACTGCAAACCAGTCTAGTTAGGTTTTATACATTGTATTATTAATTATTAATCTGACCTCCACTTGCATATCACATCCACTATTTATTAATGTTCTAGTTCATGCTGAGTTGGGGACCCTTTCAGGACAGTCACCAGTTGGAACATGGCTAACAAGCATTCACACATATGGGCTATTTCATCTGACCTGCATGTTGATGTGCTGTGAGGGGGCAGTGCTAATGATAAAAATCCCACACCACCTCGTAAGTTCTACTTGTGATACACACACCGGAGATGACCACTCACTTTGAGCCTTGTTCAGCTGTTTCTCCTGTTAAAGAGGGTTTCTCCCCTTCACTATTTCCCAGTGCTGCTCATGGGGGATTTGTTAGATATTCTTTAGAAAGGTGGAATGGTTTTGAAAGGTCTTAACCCTACTATGTAGGGAACCTCAAGACTGTTTGATTGTGATTCAACACTATTATAACACTTTTATAGATGAAAATGAAATAAAATGTCCTGTTTCAAAAATCTATCACACATAACAAGTGTTAATAGTTTAGACTTAATATTAGGCATATTGGCTTGGAAAATGTTTATTAATTATCAAAATAATTGTGACTGAGTGTTTAGTCCCTACCTTTTAATTTGTAAAACTAATTCAGATTCAAATTCAGCTAATCACACTGTATTTTTTAGTAGCACAAACACACGAAAATATTCGAGACAAAGGTAGGAAAAAATAATGTGAAGTCTGTATGTGTGTTCTTGTGTAAAAGGCAAACAAGACAAACAAGTTAAAGACGAAAAAGAAACAAAATAAACTTTTCCACTATGCTGTGGGTCAAAAAACAAGGCACACCTCACTCTCTCACACCCTCGGTAGGACTTCTGTTCTTTCTGTTAGGGCTAATAATGACAACTACCTTGTCAGGAAATAAGGAAAGGACATTTGGCATGAGGAAAATTAAAAGGATTTTCATTTTTCAAGGAGAAATCTCTCACAAAAATGGCCACAAGCAACACAGAGTAAACAAAATAGCAAGCGTGTAACCTAACTTTATACTGTTGACTTTCTACATAATTTAGAAGAAATTGCAAAATATTTGCCTAATGGCTAAAACATACGCACACAAAGATTCTGTTTTAAGTCTCTCAAAGGAAATGGCACACTGGGGATGCTCAGCAGGAAACCGTGGGAGTGTGTGTTTGCACCACTTGGGGCAGAGCTGAGGGATAAACAGGAGAAAAGCCCGTACACAGCTAGCAGTTTCTTCCTTCAGACAGTTCCTTCTAGGCCTGTTTATGATCATATCATGATAAATATGAACTTTTTAAAGAGCACAGTTGTAGGTATGTGCAGGTTAATGAAGCAGGGGTCCCCACTCACTCCAACTTCCAATGCCAAGATCATTTAATGATTCTCCTACGCAGCCTATTTATGGCACCTCTTGGTGAACATAACAGCAGTTAATAAAGTAGAGGTCAACTCTTTATGACACTGGCCCAGCACTGTTTTCCTCTCTGCTACACTGTAACTTATAGAAGCATTTCTCACTAATGGTCTTCCCCATAGGACCCATAGGGTGAGTAAGTATAAATGCATTGTGCAGAACATAATGCCTTGATTCCCACAGGCATGTTTGTTGATTGTCAAATTATTCTGGGTGCCATGGCAGGTATTTATTTCATGCTAATAGTCAGAATCTCACTGGAGGCTGGAAAAACAAGTGCAGCGTGCACATTACAAACACAATAAAAATGGTAAACGATAACCAATCACAAGTGTGGAAAACCCGATAGAGTGAGACAATACACGTTGGAGCTCTGAGTTGAGTCATTTTGTATGAAGGAGAGAGTGTGCGACACTGGCAGAAGGGGAATACGTATTATAGCAAAGAATGGAAGGATGACGAGCACATGGCATCAACAGTGTGTAAACACGGTGTGCGCCTTCTAGAAGCTCATAATGCAATAACCTCTTAAGAAATTAACTGTGACTCTTCAAACATGCAGTTGAGAAATCTAGTGGGGAGCAGTAGGCACATGTGAGGCTTCTAGAGAGTCTGCATGTGGTGGTGATACACACTGTGATTTTCTTCCTTTCTGAAAACTGAACATAATGAGGTAAAGCTAAGTCTTACTAATCTTACTACAATTCATCACTCTCTCACACGCTCAAAGTCAATACATTTTGAATAGACCTGCCTGAGATCACGCTGGGCTACAGACATGGGACTGCCAGGACAGGTCACCAGTCTGTCACAGGAAATACATACAGACAAGCATTCTCACTCAGACTGACACCTACATCCAATTATACAGGCATCAATTCACCTGACCTGCGCTGTGTGAGGCGGCAGTGCTAATCACTGTAACATCATGTCAGAAAGCCATTAGCAAATAAATGAATGTTTCTATGTGTTGGTGCTGAAGTTTCCTTCTGGAAGTCTCTCTCCGCTCCTCTGAGCAGCATGCTTCCTCACTGATTAAAGACTTGATCAGCGTGTGGGTTATGTGAGGATGAACAATGGAGGGGATCTAAATGAAGGCAGCTGCTCTCTTTTCTCTTTGTTTACCATAACACATGTGTTAATGTGCATCAAGCTGAAATAATGTCTTACTTTCTTTATCTTTTTCTTATATCCAAGTTAATGTTTTAAGGTTTGGCAGAGATGTATTGAAAATGATCTTCACCACCTGTTTTGTAACAGGTGGATGTGGGACACCAGCATCACATGGAGTTCCCTCCGTGACTGCGCTGCCAATATTTCTGCAGAACACACTGCTCTCCATGGATAAGCAATAACATGCCAGAGCTGCGGCACAAAATGTTATTCCCAACAAGTCATCCAAATTAAACAACAATATGCTGTTTGTAGCTGTCCTCCAGCGAGTGAGTGAGTTTACTCTGGGTGCTCTAGTTTCCTCGATTAGTTCAAAGACTATGTAAAATGGTCACTTAAAATCACCCATAAGCACGAATCTGAGTGTGAGTGGTTTACTCTATGTGTCAGCACTGTGTATATACATTAGGCTGGATGGATTCCCTACTGCCTTCCCACCTGCAAACATCACCAGCTGTGATGGTTGGAATGCATGCTGGGATCTTCAGTGGACATATGTGGTACAGAAGAGAAACTACAAACTGGGGATTCTAATGGTTGTGGATCAATTAGTCAAGTCTTCTATGAACAGCAGGATCAGCGGTCCTGTTCAGTGTCCCTGGAAAAGACACTACACCCTAAACACTTAAATCCACAATAATTTCCCAATGGAGATCATCCATCCATTGATTATCTTAATTGCTTGTCTTGTTAAGGGTCATAAGGGTGCTGGAGCATTTTCCAGCTGTCATTGGCCAAGAGTCAGGGTACACCCTGCACAGATCACTGGTATATCACATGTATATAACAGTGGTAGGAAGCCAGAGTCTGTAGACATGTAAACCCTGCCTTAAAACTCAAACACAGCTTTCTGGACTTCCAAACCTTCCTTTACAGAGTTAGTACTTATTCAACAACTGATTACAACTGCTGTTTTTCCCACTCACATCAATTCACAGCTGGAAGTTGCCCAGTACAACCAGTCTGATCTATTGGACAATGAGCAGCTCCACTTGGACAGATTGAGGGTTAAATGGTTGTTATGAGAAAGGAGTGCAAACAAAACAGCTCTGGTCGTTACTAGTGAAAACCATGACAACACCCCCTGCTGGCTTCCCACCTGCAAACACTAGCAGCTGTGTTGTTAGACTGCCTGCTGGGAGCTGCAGCAGTGGTCCACTCAGACGCTTTCCCACTACAGTTTCAGATGCGTGAACCATGTTTATGTGTGTGCATCTTTGCATTAAACACACACAGCTAAAATGCAACGATGCACTTGTAAAACTAGAATTTTTAATAAATAAAATGCTTTCTAGTGTAGTAACCAAAAAAGTAACAAGTATTTCATTATATGCAGATATTACATTCTGTTTCTAGGTGTGCACTTGTATGTGCACAAAGCCCACGGGAGGTTTCTTCCTCACTCTAGTCAGCCTCTGCTTTGCTTTTGCCTGATAGGTTCCATTGCATTTTTCTGGGCCAGCCTCCCTCATCAAAGTGATTAAGCAATTACACTGATTGTGGCGATGCTCAGAAGAACGAGGGAAGGACCCTAGAGTATTGAGTGCTAAAGCTTTCTTGGAGATAATGGCTTAATTTGTGCCTAATCAAAATAAAACCCGTTCTTTTAAATATCCAACCTTCCTTCACCACTGGGTTGAACTGAGAATTGAGAACATATCATTGAGGAGGAACAAGTGAAGGAGAGGGAGCCCTGCTGGGATCTGTTCAAACTTAAACTTAAATATCAAGGCATATTGTCATGCAATGAATGTGTCCTTATCAGGCAATGAAGGCCCACTTACCCTCTAAATGAAATAATAATTAGTATCTCAGAAATGATAATGATAAAGAGGCTGCATGCACCCAATATGGATCCCCACTGAAAATAATCAGAGCTTGGGAAACTCAAAACACAGTTCATCTCTGGGTGCTGCTGTTGGCATCAATAATGAAACATGAGCCTGAGATCAGAGCAACAGACTCAAATGCATGGATTCTCTGTGTTATGCTTTCATCTGACACACATACCTCACTGATCATTTCCCATCAGGACCTTGAAAAAGAAAATCAGGTCTACTTCTGCGCTGACATTTCCACAACAGCTGATTTGCCCATGAAAGCCAGTCAGAGCACACGCAGCTCTGGACTTAACAGCAACAATTAATCACAGCAGAACTATATCACAACCAAGACTGAGCAGCATGAATTAGATCTGCCGAGGCGTGTGGAGTGCATGTGGGCGTGTGGGGGGTAACATGAAGACGAACTGAGAGAGAAACGTGGAGGCAGCGAGGAGGGAGGGAGAAACTCACCACGGGAGGATATCTGTAGGAAGAGGCGGGGATCTGCAGCACGTATAGCCGCCGTGTACCAATCTTCAATGCCGGGCACCTGCGCCTTTTTCTCGGGCATGAGCCGAACTCTGAGTCGCCCCCCCTCTGCGCCGAGCCACCACTCCAGGATAGTTGTGAGGTCCATTTCCAGAGTGAATACCGGGGCCTCCTCGTACACAGACAGCCCCCCACATCCCGTCTTGACTATATCCTCTCCTATTTCCACCACTACCTGGTTTGATTTCCTGCTGGCTTTTGTCAAGCCCAATTTCAGAACTTTGGACAGCGGCCGCTTGTAAAAGAAGGGGAGCTGTCCATCAGCAGAGATGTTCCTCAGTGCTGAGTCCGTAGCAGACTTAGGGTCCACAAAAGTAGCTATGGTTTTCTGCAAAGGTATGCAGTGCATTTTCAAGTTTGCGCGGACCGTGTAACATCCCTTAAAAGTCTGACAGTCGCCGTTCAGAGGTCTCTTTATGAACTCCGCCAGGTAATAGCGCAACAGTGAGGGGACCGCAAAATCAACTGCCAGGGTTTTCCTCTTAACCCTGGATTGTATGGTTTGGTTCAAGTCTCTTTTCCCACCGGTTTCGCCGCTGCTGCTGCTGCTGTTGGTGAAGCCGGCGGTGGGGAGATTCATTCCCGCTGTGGTCCTTGGCGAGGCGCACTGCAGCCCAGCGAAAAATGCCGCAGAACAAACAAGCAAAAACAATATCCTGGCGTTCATGGTTTTACAATTTGACTCTTGTGTTTAGCAGAAACACTCCTTATCCCCCCGTTTTCTGCGTCCTCTCTGCTCTTGTCACATACGCAGCGCAAAACCACAAGGTGCGAATCGATGATCCTGCGGGTCCTGCGCCTCTAACGGTGCGCACCCGTGGCAAGACGAAGGGAACTGGGTTTTACATTTGTTTTCCAGGGACTGTTGCTGTCTTCCTGTAGTAACACAGAAAAAGTGCCATTTCTTCTCACTGCTCCCGACTCGCGTTCGTAGCCGTTTATCGCCGGTGAGAACGCAGCGAGTCGCTCCCCGGGACGCTGATTGATATGCCGGTCGGGTCCGCTCCGGTGGCTTTCAAAGACTCCCTGTCTCTTGGCACACTTGTGACGGCGGTACAAGTGGTCTCTCTGTCAGCAGCGGGATGCAGCGTCGCTCTCTCCCCTCACAACTAAATCATGAATTCACAACGAGTTTGAAGATGCCGAGCGTCCATTAATTTCTAAAACAGAATCAGTTCTTACAGGTTTGACTAATTGAAGAGCCCGGTGGAAGCCTCTCAGGTTAATTGTCTGCTGAGAATTTTGATGTCCATTTATTCAGAAGTGGCAGCTCACATCGCCTCTGTCATACCAATACACGCGGTAAAGTCATTCACACATTCATTTGACGTCAATATGAGCCGTTTTCCCTTAACACGACTCCCTTGCGAAAAAGCTCACAGCAGTCAGAGTAGGAGCCTCTGCTGTAATGGATGCGTCTGATGCGCCCTCAGCGCAGCCGTACCAGTGCCTCTATCTTTATAGAAATTCGAAATGCCAGGAGGTATAGCGACACAGCTCCACAGTTTGTCTCTCGTGATTTTTCAATGAATCACCGAGACTCCGTGCGTCCGGAAATAGGATTGGATTACTCTCACGGTTGTGCGCAAATCAAATTGTTTCACAGGGAGGCCATTTGGGTTGGAGCCCATTTGGCTTAGTTATATCTTCTGCGCACAGGCCAGCATGTCTTTAAAACATCAGGGAGTTGTCTTGCCATCTTGTCAGTCCATTTTGCAACTCAGTAATTGGGAATCAAAGGGTCAGTGTGTGGGGCAGGAGGGGAGAAAACGCCAGAAAATGCTTCTCTACCACACGCACACACACGCACACACACACACACACACACACACACACACACACACACACACACA
>OMLM01000205.1:294663-317509 GCA_900302695.1 Helostoma temminkii | reverse complement strand
TGGTTGTTTGTCTGTATGTGGCCCTGCGATAGACTGGCGACCTGTCCAGGGTGTACCCCGCCTCTTGCCCGTAAGCTGGCTGGGATAGGCTCCAGCACTCCCGTGACCCCTGCGGGGACTAAGCAGTATAGAAGATGAATGAAGTTACACAGATAATCCATTTCTCTGTAAATGTGTTTAGAGAGAAATTGTGTTTAAAATGTTGTGTTTATTTTCAAAATTTAAATAAAAGTATATTAAATACATGTCATCCAGGGTAAGTGTGAAGACTGATTGCATTAAAGTGAAACTGACTTGAGTGTTAAGGACCAGCTGGTCAATCCTGTAGAATGCTTAGCAGGTAAAAACAGATATTTCTCTCAGGAGAGTAAAAAAAAAACAGCACTAAAAGGAGAGTTAATATTGGACTTCAAGTCATGAGATGGACTCTAAATTCATTCTCTGCTCTGCATCTGTAGGATGTGTGAAAAGGCAACTGTTCGCTAAAACGTTTGCTATATGATTTTAAAAGGTGATAATGTCAGTACTGTGTTCAGAGCTTGTTTCATCTTGCCCCATGTGGCCAAGAAAAATGTTTAAGAACCTCTTCTTGTCTTAACAGCCAAGTTTACATTTTTGACTTCAGAAACAGAGGCTGAGAAAATATTGTGAACTCTATAAAGTTACAATATTTAACCAAATTGTAGTAGTGGTGGCACATCATAAAACAGGCATATTAATCAGTTTGTACCATTTGCGACTATTTCGAAAGGCACTGACAAATGATTTGATTCTGATCTGGGTAATTTTGGAAGGCAGTGATGAACAACTTATATTTATAACCAACAACAGAGGCACTACATATAATTGCAAATAGAAGACAGGATCTGTCTTTTTTTTTACTCCAGGTTACAAGATTAATGCTGCACTGCCATATCTACAGTTTATGAATAGGCCATACAGATCCATACACATGTAATACATATATGCATGACTTCACCCCATGTTTTAGGCACCATGGCGTCTGGCTGTCATTTGTTCTGAATAAATAATATGCAACTACAAAAGCGCCCAGTGTCTTTGAGATAACATATGAGGGCTGCTCTGGCAAACAGCACGCCACTGTCAGATGTGTAAGATACACTGTAACAGAGATAAATTAGGCAGACTCTTATATAGGTTGGAGTACTGGAAGTCACAATTGGAAAAGCCACAAGCAGCAGCAAGACATTAAACCTCTACAGTGAAACAGCCAGGGCAGAAGTAATAACTGCGCTATGGTTTTATTATAGGAAACATGTAGTATTGATTGATGCATCCATATTGGGAGGGTGGGGGTGCATTGTGGTCGTCAGCCTTTCACATACATAAAGACAACCATTTACACAGTGGTTCAGAGAGCTGAACTCTGATAAAATCAATAAAGTACATACATAGACTCAAGTACTGCAATTTTTAGCTATTTAGAAAGAGTTAAGTTGTTAAAGTTAAAACGAACTCCAACCACATTATTAAAATACTACATACAGCACATCAGTAGTGATGTTCTAGTTTTAATGATAATGGTCCAATGATATAATAAAACACTGACAGGGCTGATGTGCTTAATAATATATACTTTTTGATAATACACTTTAATTTGCTAAGTAAAGTGCATTTTTTCCTTTACTTTTTACACTCTTAAAATAAAAATTTTGTTGCATGACTTTTACTTGTAATAGATATTTTATACTGTGTTATTCATACTTCTACTCAAAGGCACCTTTAAGTGTTTTCTTGTAAACTTTTCCCACACAATGTATTAGTCTGGAGTGTGTCAGTGGTCCAGGTCATGGATCCCAAACATTCAACTCAGCAGCAACTGAACTGCAGGTTCTTGGAGCCATTCCACAGGACAAAGACTCAGCAGGCCATCTGCATCTTAAGGACAAGGGACAATGCTTTGAAAACCACAATGTATCCATCCTCACCAAGGATGACAGATGGTTTAAAAGAGGAGTAAAAGAGGCAATCTATGTCAAACTGAAAAACCTGGCTTTTACACTTTTATAATACAGTGCTGGCATCTCTTTTGATCTCCTTACCCACATGCAGTGTTTATCAAGTTCACACTTGATACTGATTAAAACAAACTAGTTCACATTTATTGCTGATAATGCTGAATTTTGAATTTGCAAATTAATTAATATTCTCAAATATCCCACTCTACAAAACCTAATTTCTGTGAGATACTAGGTTCCTTGACCAGATTCACCAGATTAGTGATTAGTGTGGATGATTTGGCCCTGGGTGCTTCTGAAATGAAGCTGATATATGCTCCATATGGTCCCTGAACACCTCACAGTCTTACAGAGTTAACAGCACATTTGATGCTCACATTCACCCCGACTGTTAACAATGCTCATATTCACACTCTCCAGTTGCAAAGGAATATGTTCAGGTCACAGAAATACAAGCACATTCTTTTAGTGCTTTAGTGCACAACACTGTCCACATGTGACCTCAGCGTCTATGGACTCCAAAGCAGTTAAATACATGGAATTCCAGTTAGAAATGGTTATGAGTGGAAACATCCAAGCCAAGTCCAGTTGGCACTGAACATTAATAGGTAGTGTTTAGTTATAACAACAATCAAAACATTTTGAGCATACTTGCTGTACTATCAATATATCAAATATCAATCACAACAGCGTGTAAATGTTGGACTGGTAGTGTATGGATGTCAGTTTAGGCATACAATGTCAGGAACAACAGTTGACACTATTACACTATAACGTGGCTCTCTAGCTCGTGTAAAAACAAACCGGTTCCTAGATGTTTGCCAAGTTGTTTGAACTTTGAACCAGCAGTAGCACCTGCCCAGAACTAAGACATAGTTGTGTTGGTCGAAAAGGAGTATATATGCTATTACTTGATCTCGACAGTGAAGACAGAAGGATGAAATGCAACAGAGGTCCAAGGCCACGTTCAAGGGCATTGTGCTTACATGTTGTACGTATCTATCCTCCCCTCCCACCACCAAACACTAGACACCCACACTTACACATCCAAGGAAAAAGTGCCTCATAAATTTGCCACAACATGCATCACAACAAGACTACAGTATTAAAACTACTGCAGGAAACTTTTATACAGCAGCACAGGAGGATGTACGTACTGTAACACTACAGAGCCACTGAACTGTCATTGCAAAAGAAGCACATTAGGTGCCCAGTCAGCCTAATGAAGCTTTCTAGTCAGGAGATATAGTGGTTGTAGCATCCTGAGCTCCTTGATAGCGTCTGTGAAGCAGAAACACATCATGCGTGGAGCAAACAGAAGAAGCACTACCCTCCTTAACCCTCCTGCACTGTCTCTTCTCCCATGTGCACTTGGAAGTCACCTACAGAAGTAAATCACAAGGGAGCCGCCATGAAATTTAAATGAGACGATTAATCCCTGTGCTAATAATCACTCTATTAGGAATGGTGGAGCAATGATAAAAGCTCATGGAGGGCACTCTACTGAGTTTCAGAATATCCATGAGAGCTTGCAGTAAATTCTAACCTAAAGGAACAACTGTTTCATGATAAATTGAGAAGTTTGTACCTTACAAGCAAATGAAAAATTGCTAAGAAAACGATGGCTACTCTCCACCCTCCAAACAGTAAGGAGATTGTATTCCTGCAGAGCATTTTTTTTGTTGTTTTTTGGTTGTGGTACAAGTTTGTCACCCTCAGGGAGTTGATTCATCTTTGTTTGCAGTGATATATCGCTCAATGATATTCATTTGCCTGAGGGTTTGTTTCATAATCCTGTTTACTTATGTTCCTCTCTCAGCACCCTATCTTTCTCCCACTAATGTGACTCATGGTTTTATTTGTTGCTTTCTGTATGCCACTCTCTGTGGGCCTGTCCCACCACTGTCATACTCACTTTGCCTAGACCAGCATGTGAATCAGCCCATTCATAGAGTCAGGTTTTATTTCCTTTAATACTCCCTTAAAATCAAGTCAGAGGGTCAGAGCTTCCTGTAATATTGCATTTACTCCTGCTTGCGCCGTATTGTTTTGCTGTTCAGCTGGGGTCCTCTTCTTCAAGCTGTCTGACACAACACCGTTCACATTGAGAACTGAAAGAGGTTACAGACTCCATTAGAGGCTCTTACATAATTTGGTTATGTCATCATTTAATTATATTTACATGCTACTTTGTAAATTGACGGCAGAGCATTTGGCAGACATCACGCCTGTGTCGTTCATGATAAATAGCAAATGTGGAAAGCTGCCATCACAAGTAGCACTCGGCTGTACTGTGTGCAGCAATGCTGTGTTTTTCGCTTTATTATTGGTCCTAAAACATATGCAAAAAAATTGATCAGACTGGGCGGTGGCTGTTGCATGCCGAGTGTCGTATGCTGGAAATTTATTGGGAATCTTAATCTTTTAAAGTGACTTGAAACATGTCCTTGGATGCACATTAAATTGCTGTGAATTTTAATGGCTTACTAATAAATATTTTCTTTTCTTCCTTACATACTGTTGTGGATTAGATTTAAGTGAAGCCAAATGGGGGGAAAAGAATGATCCAACCCAAAGAGAGTTTGTCCTCCAGCCCTTCACACAGGTCAAGTGGTTCATGTCTGATGGTTCATCAAGGCTCTAACACTCATATACAGTGGAACAAGGATTTACGTTGATTTTACTCACAAGAATGAGTTTAGTCATCGTCAAAGAAGCTCTCCATAAAGATGAATGATGTGTCACCACTGCCACGATTTATGCCAAAGTTAAGTATAAACATAAATTAAATGGCAACACTGTACAGTATCAATGAAACAGAGGGTTTCAATGTTCTCCCAGTTCATAGTCTAAGTAAAGCATAAAGTTCTTACATTTTTATGATTTTTAAGATTATTTTTGCTTGGTTTTGACCCTGACTAACAAAAATGTTGTATTATATGAGCATTTACCAGTCTTACAAGATGATCTAACAGAAGATGCTAATGAGTTGCATCATGAGTATTGTAGGATCCAGTGTTTTAGGAGATTCACAGGTCTGACGAGGCTTTAAAATGAGACATTAGTGTATTTTATAGGTTCTGGCCTTTAACAACTGTAAGATTAATGAAGAACTTAAAAGAACTGTTTTGTAGAAGTATAAAAGAAGCATAAAATAAAAATGCTCCCATAAAGTGTCCCAATTTTTAATTTAACAATACAGTAGCTCAACCACTGGTAATTTACAGGAATGTTTTCATTACTTGTCCAGATGAAACACATACATTTTCCAGATTTTCTATCATAAATAATAATGCTATTCAAACAAGTTGTTTTCTCTTGTGTATTGAGGATGCAGAAATAATGTGACAGCATTATGCCATTTCTGGCGCAATTAACAAGAAGCCCAGCTAATGTAAATTGGTTTATTATTTAGGGGAGCAATGTTTTTAACAACCACCATTACAGAAGACCATTTGTCGCTTTGATGAATTGCTTACAGAGAGCAAGAGCCAAAGCTCCCACATCCTGAGTGCTTTCTGCGCCCAGCACAGGAATTCATTCATGTCATATATATTTTCTACAGCTGGTATTCGTGGTGTTATCTTTGCATTGCATCATAAGCACACTATTGGAAATGGACTGTAAAGACTAATAAATGTGAAATATTTTCAAATCAAAAACCCAAGGTAACCTGCTAAAAGATGATGGTTCTAAATTTAAGTACTAAAAGCTTTTGTGTGATATTGTGTGGTGATAGTAACACAAATGGATTTTCTACTCAAGCTACAAATCTCACAGCCATTTTGTAAACTATAAAATTGTTTCCTGGCTTGTCCCTGATGCTGCCAGAATGACCATCATACTTTGATCTATCAGGCTGTATTTATTGATATAATGCACGGCCGCTGTTCCTTTTAAGATCCTACCATAAATGTTCTGAAATATTTGCAGAATGCAGCTTTTACAGGATTTTAAAATAAAAAAAAAGTCATATAGACCTTACAAGATATTTACTGTAAATGCATCATGTACAAAATGAATGTGCAGCTACAAAGACATCAGTGGTCATGGAATAAAATGGCATGTGGATGTACAATAAGTGCATGTGCAAGGAGGTCTAATTCAGAAATAAAGGATGGGTGAATACTGAGCATCTAGAATTAATTTGCCTATTTCTCCTTCCTACTGTCCTCTGACTCCCTCTCAGTGGCAGCTCTCCAACTCTGAGGATTTTTTATAGCTGGGACAAAAAGAGATGTTTTTCATGTTAACTGATGCTGATGGAGGTCGACAGCAACAATGTTGATAATGAACAATGAAGTCAGACAGCAGACGGGTCATTTTTATGGGCTATATTAAGTCACTTGGCTGAAAACCTTTTGTTATGTCCTGGGCTTACATTACACCACCGTGTTCCTACAAGCAGACTTTGCATTCCAACTGCAAAACCTGCAGACTCTACAAGGATGCGACGCTGACTGTGCACCTCTCCCTTGAGATGTAAGGGTTTTAAGCTATAGCACAGTCACAATCTAGTGTGATCCTTCCCTAGTCCCTCTCAGCAACCTCTTATTCCACATGACATTACCCCATGGGGTCACTATAAACAAGCCTCCGGCGCCACTCCACCAACATGAGCTTCCTTACAGAGAAGACAGCCGCTAGACAGACAGCGTTCT
The DNA here is from genome assembly GCA_900302695.1 of Helostoma temminkii. Taxonomy (NCBI): domain Eukaryota; kingdom Metazoa; phylum Chordata; class Actinopteri; order Anabantiformes; family Helostomatidae; genus Helostoma; species Helostoma temminkii. The sequence goes on along the minus strand of OMLM01000205.1, from coordinate 310,869 downwards.
CCACTGAGGGGGGAAAGGGAAACAGCAGAGACCCAAGAAGTACACCACCACCAGCATCCCTTCAGAAGCAGCCTTTTGTACTCTGATGATAAGAGGGTTTTCATGCACAGAGTTGACACACACATGAAAGCTACACAGAGCCAATGAAGGCATGCCTCTTGTGGTTTGAAGATGCAACAGAAAACAGAAGAGTTGTTTGATCCAATTTATTTTACATCCAGATTCTGAAGTCAGTCTCTCACATATTTGCAGAGGAGTCTGCGTCAAAAGTGTCAAGTCATCCTATTCCCATTGAATAAGCGCAGAAAAACAAAATACAAAAAATCAGTGGGCACACCAGAATTCTCCCAACTCTGATTCGAAAACAGGTTCTTAGCAAAAGTTTACACTTTCAGCCCTCAACAATGTCATCTTTCAGCTTTAGAGGTGATGGAGCACTTCTAAAAGTATTTTTGACTTGATAGAATCTCTTTTCTTACTTGTCACCTCCATCCAGTCCACTCTGCTGCATTAATGTTCTCTTCCATTACTTGCCCTAAATCTTCTATTGCATAAAGTGTATGAGACACTCTAAAAGCTAAGCGCTGCTGTTCCACAAGAGGTCCAGAGAGCCTTTTAGGCACATTTTTAGTGTTTTTTTTCTCCTGTTTTTCAGTCACGCTATTAGACTACATTTCTTTAGGTCCTCTTTTTGCTGTCATGGCTTGATTTAAAAGGGACTGTTTTAACACAAGCAAATGATTATTCCATAAAACCTAAGAGAAAAACAGCGTAGCCTGTAGTAGCATTTAGAGATTAAGATTATTGCAGGCGTGTGTGATTTCATATTCAGCAGTGAAATTAAATTTCATTTGATTACTTTAAAACTACAAAAAGATAATCTTATTTATTTGCGGTACAGTATCACTTTTTTCAGGATAATTTTAGAGTCAAAAACCTAAAAACAAAATAGAATAAGACAGATTACTGAAGTAGATACACAAACAAATGTTATGCTAAAAACCATGAAGGTATCACAGTCCCTTTGCTGGTATTTTACACTTGATTTATGAGTAATGGCTCAATAACTGATTAACTGTTAAAGCTGGAGCATGTTGCAATGGACCGAGCAGTTGTGTTCCATGTCATTTGTGATATTTCATAAACAAAGCCTAAGAATAGGGTTTGTAAGACATTGAATTTTTTATGCAGAACAGGAAAGAGTTTCTTAGCGTATAGTAGTTTCTTACTGTGCACATTCCCTCTTTATCATGTTATAATTACAGTAATACGACAAAATGTGGTTTTGTCTTAACAAGGCTTAAAGGGTTTTTATGATTTTTAGAATGATAACTCTGTGGAAGTATTTAACTTTTTTCTGAGAATTCCTGGGATTTATTACTAACATGACATTTGATTTCAAAAACACAACAGCAGATGGATAATCATTTGAATTTTCTTTTTTTTGACATTTGTCAGTGCTTTTGGTTAAAAACAAAAAAATAAAATAAGCAGAAGCAAATACCAACTAAACAGAACGTTTTTATTCTGTTGTTTAGCATGTCATCTATTTCATATCTGATCTTTACAGTACTGATAAGTTATTAGTGGCAGGGAAGGAACATCTGTAGCATTCAGCTATTTCAGCGTGTGACTCTGGTAAAAAAAAGTACAGGCGTACAGGGCCCAGAAGCACAGAGATACAAAACATTCTGAAAGACACATACACACACACACACACACACACATACACACACACACATACACACACACACACACATACACACACACATACACACACACAAATATAAAATCAAATAAAAAAACAATCATAATAACTGGAAACAACACAAAATGATGTCTGTTGAAAAATAAACAAAAGATGCAAAATCACCTCATACAACACAGTGGTCTTATTTGTAGTTGCTTTGTGCCTCTTTCAGTCCAGGGGTCCTCCATAGGAGGAGTGGAAAACCTTTCAGCGCCTTCATACTTTTGTTTAAAATGCTTTTACCCCAGTTCGTTTATATACAATTACCTCAAAGTCCTGAAGTGTACACTGCGGATTGAACATGAAAACTAACTGAAGCAAAGGGCGTATAATGTGCAGCACTGAGTATGTTGTAGATTGGACAAAATTAGCTGCCTGTATACATTTAATTGATTTGGTCTTTATCAGCCTATTGGGTCCTGCAATTTACTTACAATAACAAAGCACCTTAATTTTTCTTATAGTTTAGTAAAACTTATTCAACACTATTGGGAATTTATAAAGTGTCATTTAAAGGATTCATGCATTCGATTTTAAACATTTCTGAGTGAGTAAGATGAATAAAGTGAACCTTTGCATGAAGAGAGGTGTGTCCATTGATCTTAATGTTTACCACAATAAGCTATGCGTTTGAGTGTGGACAAGTAGGTGGGTAATTATCAGCCTTAGGTTGTTATAACACTATGTATAAAGTAATACTGTACCTCAACATGTATAGATACTACTCAGGACTGAAAAAAAAATAGGATTTAGTAATACTAATTAATGTACCCATATTGTAAAGTGTTATCACCATTTGTCTGTTTTGTTTGGGTTTTTTGGGCTGGTGTGAAAGCTGTGTGAAGTATACATACTATCTGCCAAGAAGCTTCTGGAACTGCGAACAACAAATAGCACACCCTGACAGATATTCCATCATCACTGCAGACTTCAATCATGCAAACTGAAATTGAAATACCACCAGCATGTTACATTTGCAACTAGACAAAATGCATTGGACGTTGTTTACATGCAAGAATCCAAAAGTGTGCTTGCTCTTACCCTGGTACGTGTTCACTTTCAGTTTACAGGTGTTTGAGTCTAAGTGTACAATTCTGTTTTTTGCACTTATTATTATTGTCCATGCATCCTTTATTATCTGTTCTATGTTGCTCCGTAAGGAACATCATTTAGTTTCACCTTATGTACAGTATGTTTTACATGTGTGGAAATGACAAACATGAAATTAATACTTTTACTACTCTGCATGGCAGTCAACTAAACTACGTGATTAAATGTTGTAATCAATGCTGCATGTTAAACGTTCTGGACACTATGTGGCACTGTATGACTATGCAGCTGTGCAGAGATAACAACAACAATAATAATAATAATAATAATAACAACAACAATAACTGATACTTTATTAATCCCTTTGCGGTAATTCTTTGTGGAAGGGCTGCCCCTTTGAGGGGCCACGGGTCAAGGGTTTGGTGTCTTGTCCAAGGACACCTCAGCATGTAGCCAGGGGACAAATACTAACTGATATATTAGTGTCAAAGGGATGACGTCTGAGAATATGCAGCATTATCAACATTTCTGTGCTCTGCTCGCTCTGTAATGCAACAGCTGCTCTCCTCTGTTTGACAGGCAGAGCGATGATTAGCATTTACATCAGCTGGTTATGGCTAAGAGCCTGGATGATAGCTATTTAACTCTGATTTGTTTCTCTACTTTTGTAGTGCCACATCTGCTAGAGTTCACTGGCTGACTTATAGTAAAAGAACATGTGGTTGGATTATTATTTTCAGCATTTCTCTTTTCAAGCAGCAGGTTGCTTTGTTAATTTCCCCAGACAAATAAATGAGAAGGGCTAAATCTTTTCATGCAGACAGAAAATCTGAAAGTGGTCAACTGCCCTTTATACATCAGGTTTAAAAGTTATGTGTGCATAATTTTGGAAAAAAAAGTTGATTAACTTCTGAGCTCTTTTCATGTCCAGCCACAAATTTTCATTTGAACCGACGTGTGGGCTCTCTAATACTGTATGCTCTGGTTGGCTGTGTTGCTGGAAAACAAAACATCTCCCAAGTCACAGTTCTAGTGTCTTTTTCCTCCAGGGTTTCTGTATATTTCCATGAAGTTCTCTACCTTCACAACCCTTCCAGGTCCTGATGCTCTCCACAGCATGATGCTGCCAACACCATAATTCATGGTAAGGATGGCGATGGAGCATATATCAAACACTGAAATCATCACAAAAATAACATCTAGTCTGATGGCCAAAAAACTCCATTTTGGTTTTAGACCATATAGCTTTAGCTTTAGTTAAGTCCTACATGTTTTATGTCAAACTCTAGCTGAGAATTAATGAGCATTTTTTTCTCTTTGCTGCTCTTCCTTAAAACATGAACTGGTGAAGAACCTGCTGCATGTCAGTCTTTCCAGTCTTACTTAAGCTTGTAACTCTTGTATCATGGTCACTAGTTATGGTTGCTCAGCTCAGCTCAGTACTGCCTGCTCTATGCAGATTTACCCTTTATCATCAAGTTGTCAGCTGATTGTATGGTACATTCTGTATTGTAACAAGACCAATCCAGGAAGCACTAATTGCATCTTTTAATTTAACCTAACACCAAGTTTGTGCCTAACACTAATCCAGTTTTTATTATTGATCAAAGTGATGTTTCCACTCTGTAACGGATCATTTGATGAGAGGTTCAACAGGCAGCCACAACATTCCCAAAGCATCAAGGAGTGACACATCTAGTGCATCAATTAGTGACATGAAAAGGTATGTTTAGAATTGGTAATGAAATGCCAAGTGGGAAGAATCATTATGTGTCATTGTGAGATAAGAACGTGTTGGGTAAGCCTGTCTGTCGGTCTCAACACTTGTTTCCATTATGCATGTCTTTCATTTAGATAAGAGCTTGAGTATTGTAGCTGAGATATATTCATACCCATATGCAGAGCTGTTAACAATCCGGAGCCCCCCTATAATTTCCCCAGGCTCATACCTGGGATTGAAACTTGAATCCCTGATCCTTCCCTGATATTCTTCCTTATACGGAGGTGCTCAGAGTTCAGCGCTGCCTTGTCTGCACTACTCGAGCAGTAATTGTTTGCGCTTCCTACTTCTATGAATCGATGCTTCCATCTCCACGGACTGACATGCCCACCCACACGCGCTCCACTGTCAGGGTTTCACCACTCCTCTGTAGTACCATGTACTGGATATGAAAAATTCATTAGCCGCCTGCCAACCAGCAAGGTGAGCCTACAGTGTGAGTTGTTACCAAGAGAGACAGAAAAGCAAAAAGTGGGAGTAAAAGATGAGAAATAAGAGATGCAGATGATTGAATTCATAGTTAACCCTCTCATTGTTTTTTCCTTTTCAGTCTTGTTGAATCAAGTATACAGAAATTGGCAGGATTAGAGAGGGGTAATTTACATGACCACAGGGAAAAAAGGTTTCTCTTTTTCTATATTAACTGAACAAGGTGGGCCTGGTGAGAGGAAGTACTGCTATAAAACCATGCAGTGTGGACCACTCTCCAAAAATAATCAAAACTAGTTTGCCTATAATCCTTCCGTTATAATAATGAAAGTTACTACAAGTGTCCATAACAGCTAAAGCTCTATTATAATGTTTAGGTAGAAAAAAAAACTATTTCACTCTTAGCTTTGACTTACTGTATATCCTGCAAATACATATAAAATACCCTTCTACTTGTTAACATGCTCATCTGAGAAGCCTTTAGTTGTTACAATGTGGTAAAAGTAATGACTTTAACAGTAGGACGTATTATGCAGTGCACACTTTAGGGACTTCTATGCATTGACTTTTGCCTCCCACTACTTATAGGCTCTCCTCTCTTATTGCTGGATGTAACTGGGGTGTACAGAGCCTGGAAGGAAAATATGTAAATACTACTCAGGACTGAAAAATGTAGCTTTTCTAAGTGTGTTTTCCCCAATTGCGATGTGACAATCACCCAGTTGTATGTCTTCTAAACTGCCACTGTTCTTAACCTACTGACATGGATAGTGTTGATGTCAACATGTCAGCCCTTTAGATTGTAAAAAAAAGAACGTTTATTCTATAGCACTAGTACAGTTTGGAGGTAATTGTACCTTACTAGAGCATTGTAATGTTATGCTGCTCTTACTCTCTTTTACTCCCTCTTACTTTTCAGTCTCTTCATTTAACTGACAGCTTTGGTTACTTTGCAGATTTGCGAAAACAAAATGTAATCAACTAATAAATTAAGATAAAATTAGCTGTTTTTGTCCCACTCCAAGCCTTCTTTAGTTTCTGTAGAACATATGACTAGACGTGTACTTGATGTTGCTGATGACATTGATGTACAATAGTATTTAAAATACTTTGTGAATTTTAGAGCATGTACTTATTTCAATGATGTTGAGATTTCAAAGTTGTATTTGTAGTGGAAAATTCTTTTAGGCAACTATTAGGATTTTTACTTTTATTTATAGTTTGTGTATTTCTGCTTGACAATCCTTTATATCTGTACCATACTGTTGTTAAGCAAACCTGGGCCCTGGTACAGTACACACAATGCTATTTTGAATGCATTAAATTAAAGATTTGTGGATGTGCCAGTAACATACATGCATCAGTATCAAGAAAGTGAGACTGAAGCATTGGAGAACTTATTAATGCCAAAAGATGTACTTATCACAAAATGAACTATATAGGCATATAGGTATATCGGTATTGCAATAACTGCAATTATCCAATTTGAATACCAGACACATGACTCCACAATTACCAATTACATAATTAGTGTTACATCACGCTACATTTACCTACAGCAAACTTGGGTGATGCAAACTACACAATAAAGAGCTTAAAATACACAATAAAATGACACATTTAATACTGAGTTCTCTCGAAATTGAAATGTTCAACAGGAATAATTAAACACTCAAAAATGGACTCCGCGTTTGAATTGGTCAAGTACATACTACAAAGTAATGATAAATCTGAGACCAACAATGGCTGTCTCTCTTAGCAGTTTGTTCCTGATTTTTTTTAACTTTAACGGAAACACAAACATGAAAATACTGTGGAAAATCTATTATCACAATAGGTATAAAAAAATTTATTCAATTAAAAATATATATCTACCATGCTGGTCTACCTCATACAGTAATTTCCGTTGTGAGAGTCTTGTAGTTCCATGCATTATATTATATAAAATCAAAAATATATCCAAGAACATCAAGACATTAAGCAAACATTAAGCTTATTTGTGTTTCTTCACATTCTTAGTTTTAGTCCCTCACAAGAAAAACAAAATATACCATTTTACAGTGGACTACCAAATCAAACATCAAAAAGGCCTCAGCTGCTGCTGTCCCTCAGCTGTGTCTCAGTCACAGACCCTATATATACACTCTGCTTCATGCCTGCTCCATAATGAGTTATATGAAATAACAGGTTTATACTTATCAATTCCATACACTTTTCTTCTATAGTAAAACTAAAAAAACCTAATCTGCATTGACTATATCAAATAAGTAAGAAGAATCAACTGGAGTACAGTTGGGTGGCTGAATAACCCATCAATCAATCAATGAACCAGGCAATATTTCAAACAGCAATTGCAAAAGAGAACAAATTAGGTCAGTTAAGTCTTACAACATACAGTATCGTGCGCAAATCATACAAAATTGCATCTATGACACCGTTAAATACAACTGCTTCCAAAAGAGTTTTATTTGTAGCGTTGAAAAAAATTCCATTCAAGAAATTCACCAGCAATGTGTCCCAGCTCAGAAAGAGGACCTCCATTACTATTTTTTGAAAAGGCACATGGCTTCTGATAACTTTAATGGTGATTTTTCAATAAACGTTTACTTATATCATCTAAAATAAACTGAAAAAATATTTGCCACCTTTTGCATGCACAAAATATTAGTTTACAAACTGGTTAGCAAACAGTTGCTTGCCAATGTTAGCTAAAAGTACCATTAGGTGCTGAGCCAGTAGTGTAGAGTGGGTTTCTAGAGCTTTTTCCATGCTAAACTGTGACACTGAACCAAAACAGTAAAACCAAAACAATGAGCTGAAAGACACTAAATATACACTAAATGGAGCTGAGAGAAACTGAGGACATGAGAGGAACTGGGTTATAATTCTCTGTGGATTCATCACGCAAGCAACTCCTTTCACAATACACTATCTATTTTCCACTTTAATGTTAACAATGGAGTTTCAGACTTGTTGTGTTAATTAGTTAGTAGAATAGTAGAAAATGAAAACTGAAATAAAGTCAGTAGCTTCACAGTAGCTGTGAACAACATAGTGTGAACACATAATTATCATTTTCATAATAACCTGCTCTTAATTATAATATGAACATGACATTATGTTCTTATTCAGTTGTAAGTTAATTCTCACAAATATGTGTGGATATGTATCCATATCCGATTCTTGAGTTATGAAGGCCAGATATAAATATCATCATTACATCTGTGCACTGAGACATAAATGTAGACAACACTATAAAGGATTTCTTAGTCATTGCATCAAACCTCAGCTCCAGAGTCTCTGATTTGGTAAATACATCATTATATCCAATTTTTAAAACAATGTACAGCCTATTTTATTCCATGACAAACTAAGCTATTGAAAAACCTTTGAAGAGACTATATTTACACTGACAGTTATTCTGATTAGTCATAACTCAAAAGTCTGCTGCTGCAGACATTGCTGCAATTAGAGGGAATCCTATGCAGTTGGGTTATGCAATTAGAAAGACAAAATGTCAAAAACACGAGATAAGTTCAAAATGATGCTCAAAGTATTGTTCACAATAAGAGTGCATGGTTGGTATGGCAACAGGATACCAGTAAAGCTGGCATTGCACACTGCAACTTTGGAGCAATCTGTTGCAAGTGCCAAGTGAAACATTTATTTTAGCTTTTATACTAAACTCATCCTGATCCTCATTCTGATGTATAATACAAGCCAATGTCCTGATGCCAAAATCCGTGTTACTCCCTCACTTTACACTTGTATTTATGCTGTAGTTTTATTTCAACAATACAGAACTATACAATACAAACCTCCTCAAACAAACGTCCTGCAGTGCACAGGGCGAGAGGGGCTACCAAGTGAGCCAAAGCCACTGCCCTGAAATGTGACTGGCCATTCCTGATGCTCCATTACCAGAGTCAAAAGGTCATATGTAGCCTGTTTTTTAGTTCAATGTGTAAATTACTAAGTGGGCCCTCTAAATAAAATTTTTATACTTCTTTTTGAAAAATAAATCAAGAGAAAATGACATCAAGACATGCAAGACACCCCATTACAGACATGAATGATCATGAAGAGAAAAAAAATACCAAGGAATGCAAAAGAACAATTAAAACACAAGGAAAGAAAACTAAAACTACACCTGAAGGACTACAAAGGCACAAAGCATGCGTAAAATGAAAAGAGGACTTCAAATTGGAGTCTTGATCGTTGCTTAAAGACTTGACTCCGACACACCCTTTAAGTTACCCACAGCATGAATAGAGGAGCTGAGTAATGAAACAATAAATGCACTCACAGCATATGAATCAGTCCTTTGAATAGATTTTCCTCTGGTGAAACATAAACAGCTGACATCTTTAGTGCAGCATATAGCATGAAAGCATGATTGTTGAGCATGAAGCTTTATGAGCTCTAAGTGGACTGCTTGTAGGTCGTCATGACACAGACTTGAGCCACAGGCCAAGTTGGTGATGACAGGATGGTCTTGTTTTGTTTTGTCTATAGATGCATTAGTGTGTGTTTTTAGCAATGCACTTGCAAAGACTGATGAAACTGTTATCTTATCAAGGCTATTGAATCTGCTGGTTGTTTTCGTTCATGATATTTTTAGAACAAGGCATTATGACGCAAGATACAAGATTCACTGTGTATGGGCGTGATTGAGGGTCAAGGGCATCGTCGTAGAAACCGATTTCTCTAAAAAAGAGAGTCTTTACAACAAATGCAGCAAAGCTTGAGTTTAAAAAAATATTAAATATATTAATGTTGGATTTTAAAAACAGACTCTATAGTTATCACCCTTCTCCATTTGTTAATGTCATGAAAAAATTAATTTTAAAGGTCCCACATTATACTCCTTATGGGGGTTAAAAACAGGTCCCTGGCATTCCCCGAATGTGTCTGCAAATTTTCATGCTGATAAAATCTGCAAATCCTCGTTTCTGCTCTGGCTGTGATTTTGCACTCAGATTCTGTCTCTAGAACAACTGGGTTTAAGCTGCGCTCTCCTCGCCCCTCCATTTGAAGACATTGGATGTTGAGAAATCCGACGTAGGGTTACCTTGAAGTCATAACGGCAGGCTACAGATTGTGTTTGCAAACTGTCAAGAACACTGAAAAACACAGCGTATGTAGTAGCAGATGTACTATTAGCCTAAATCTTGTCATTAAGCAGTCAACACATACCAGCTTCAACCCTTGGCTCACAAATACAGCAGCAAGATAATGTACAAAAGAAAGGACAACAGACAGCTGAGCTGCCACAGTGATAAAGCCATGTTGTGCTGATCTTACATAACTTTACAATTTTAACATATTCCAGCCTAATAAACCCATAAAAATAGCTTTCAAATTTTACGACCATATGTACACACACACACACACACACACACAGATTCTGCCTGGACCTAACAGTGGCAGACACTGAGTGCTTGGCAAAGGCTGCAGTGGACGGTGATTGGCTAGAGTCAACTATGATGTCCCTCCGAGATTACGCCAGTGACAGAGGAAAATCCAGACTGGACCCCTGTGGGGCTGGATTCCACTACACACGAAAATGTGACCAAAAAAAAAAAGCACACGTGCTAACCAGTTCGGTGTATGTCTAGATACACCCAAAGGAACAACAATAAATGTATAAAATGACTAAAAAGCCTATTTTGCATAATAGGGGACCTTTAACATTCAACTTCTTTAGACAGATTAGACGTGATTTTGACTTACAAAAAAGCTATTAGAGTTTACATGCAGTATACAGTATACAGGCTTATATTAGCAGAAAGTGTTAGGATAAGGAGAAAAGAACATGCAGAATAAAAAAGTGGGCTCTTTTTTGGAGACTACTGTATATTTGAGGCAGTTTTAAGGTGGGTTTATTCTAGGGAACTCAGGTAATGACATTGTTTGAGCATGACAGAGATCACCTGTCACCAACATTTATGGTATAGGCATGTTACTGACAAATGAGAATCAAAAACAACAGTTTTTTAAAGTTTTGTTGCTAAAAGTTGCCTGGTCTAAAACAAGGTTTGTTTTGAGTAAAGTGAGGAAAAAGGCTGCAAAAATGCTCTGCAGAGCTGTGGGAAACTCAGAGGCGGGTGATAATTCTCTGTGGGATCATCACTGCAGCTGACCTCGCTGACATTACACTATCTACTTCAATAACTTGTTGATATAAACATGTTGATTTGTGCAGGTTTAGACCAAATTAAAGTCTTGGGCAATAAAGGGAAATTCAACTCAGTGTAATTCTGTCCCTTTTTACAAGCTTCTGTTGATTTAAAAGCAGCTCCTAAGTTAAGAGGTGGAGTTCATCTTATCTAACCTTGACTTCCATTATGTTTGTCTTGATGCTTGTAGATCTGGGTGCTACATTGTTACAAGGGTCTAAAGAAAGAAATGACTGAGCTCCACATCTCTGGAATCATCTCTTTTTTGCAATAAGGAAACTAGCAGCGTCTAAATCAACACTCAAAGCTTCTCAATTTTAGCACCACTGAGCCTGAGAACATTTTGCTCTCTTTTCCCAGCCCAGACAGATTGTTACTGCTATAGAAATGTGCAGTTGGGTTCCTAGTGGAAAGCCATTCTCTGTTTACTGTGAGATCACACTAATCCAGCGTCTGCTATCTGTGTCAGCGTGAGTGTGTGAGTCGTGATTTGCACGTTACATGGCCGACTGTCTTCCCTATGCCTGGATTTGGGACGCCCCCTGCTCATGTACAGCTGTGTGTGGGTGCTACTGCCTCTTACTTAGCAGTTGATGTGAACACTGCCTGTGACTCTCTGTGTGTTGTATCCATTCTCCCATCTCTCCTCCTGCTGACAGTTACATTCACAGAAGCTGGCACCGGCCACAGTCCCATCTGTCCTATCTGAAGCATATGAGGACTGAAAATTGTGTCCAGTTAGTGTATGATTTTTCTGCCTTGTTGCTTTAATTTATCTCGTTACATGTTTTTGTTCGTTACTTTTTCACTTTTTTGTACTTTGCATGTCAGGGGCTGGTGATGTTGTGTCTTACTGGCATACTTATACACTGATTATACTGATTTGTGTTGGATCATTGTCAGATTTCTGTAACTTTGTCATGTGTGTAAAATATACATAAAATCTAAGCAGCCAAGGTCTGAAGAAACTCAAGCTAACCTATAAACAAGCAAGAACTTTAAAATCAAGTGAATGTTCCAGATGTAATTTGAACTTGTTTTGTACTATTAACAAAAAAGCACATACATATAATTTGCCAACATTTGGTGATTGCTGGAAATTTGCAGCAGTAACAGTGTGAGATTAGAAACAGGAGGAGTCAGTGTCCCTGCCTGATTCTTTATCTTGAATAGAACTTAATGATGTGTGTCCTCCTCCAAATGTAAGCTCCGGGATCTTATTGCAGGTAATTACATAGGTGCCATGCTTGTTAGCTGCAAGGCTATATGGCTCATTGTGCCTCGCCTGATTTACCATTATGTTTTTATTTGTCATCTGTTGTTTGTGTTTTTAATAATTTTTCTTTAGAGGAAGGTAACAATTTGAATTATTGAATAGTGAGGGTCACGTTGTTATGAAATCTTGCTAGTTTATATTGTGTTTAATGATTGTGCTTTATAAGCTAAATTACAGCAGCCAAAAGGTTTTTGGTGCCAAGCACTAACCAATGCATCGTTACAAGAGTTCATTTTTGACTTTTTTTGACTACATATATACTAAAAACATTTGAAAAAAACTACTATACTGTAACTTTAAAAGAAGTCTAGATTGAAATACCATCACTGGTGGATTTAGCTCTTTGGGTTCCCAGGGCAAAAAACAGCACTTTTTGTCTAAGAAAGCCAGAACTGGGTTATTGCACGCTTTGGGCCTGATTTACCAAGATCCCAGATAGTAAGTACTAAATTCTGCACAGTCTTGCAAATTGAGCATTTCATCGGTATGACTCTATGAAAACCTGTGTTAATTGGGTGCGAACATGGTGCAGGTGGTAGTATTTAAATGAGGGTTTTGCATATTTCTCTGGTGTCTGCAATGGAAAGTTTGGAGAATGACCAATCTTATGGCTCACCCAAAAAATTAAAAAATAAGCTTGCCATCATGTTTGTGTAATGGTTAGCACTGCTGCCTCACAGCAATGGACCTGGGTTTAAAACCATGGGCCAGTCAGGCGCGTTTTTATTTTTGGGTTTTCTCCAGGTGCTCCTGCTTCCTCCCGCAGTCGAGAGACATGCAGGTATGGGCTTGTAAATGTTTGTCTGTCTCTACATGTCATCCCTGTGATAAACTGGTGAAATGTATTGAGTGTACCCTGTCTCTTGCCCAGTGACAGCTGGGATAGACTCCAGACAAACCCACAACCCTTACCAGAAAAAGTGTTTAGAATAATGGAATGGATGGATAAAAAATAAGCTGAACCATAATTAGGTGTTCATTATGAGGTGCCTGGTAGTTCAGGGCCCAAGGCAATCGCCAACCTTTGTCTATGGGTAAAAAACACGTCTGAATATTGTTATTAATACAATATTTAATTTTGTAGCTGCCTTTGAAGAACACAGTTCCCCATGAGACTGATGTGTTCGCAGGCTACTAGTCCTCATAGGAAATGTGTAGGCATGTCAGTGACATGAATAACGGATATAGTATGTAAAAAGATACCTAATACAACATTACATAACAATAGATACATAACAAAACTTATCAATAATTTATACCCCTATAATCTCATAAGTGGTAATGATGAATGTATGCGACTCCCTCTGAAATGCTTGTTAGGTTTTTTCACATGCATTCACATTACTATATTAATTTATATGGCTATTTATTGATGTCGCTGTCTGTCATGACATAATAAGGCAGACAATACATTACTCATGAACCCTGCTCCTGAAAGATAAACTAGTGCTTTGGCATAATTTCTCATTAAACTAAATGAGCTTATCATCTGTGGAGACAGTTTAGTCATCAGATAATTAGACAGTCCTGATTAATGCTTAAAAAACAGGAGGCTACTTTGTAATCTGACGCTCTATTTAAAAACCCCCACATCAGTGTGAGGAGGAGTCTGGACTCTGTTTTAATGAATGAGAAAAAGATTCTCTGGTAATCTCTCACCCTTGATGGATTTTAAGTACTGTAACAGAACCAGAGCAGCACATGTGCATGTGTTATGATAAAATCCAAACCTACATCATTGTAATGTAGTACAATTCGTACAGTCCCTGAGTGCAGATAACATACTACATGCAAGCACTGCCTGTTGTTCTTTTGCAAGACATATTAACTCTGACTCCTCATGTAGACCACAATGACTACAAGATATATTGAACTTATGGATTTGTCACTGCAGCTCTGTCATTTTTCCTCTCCCAGCACGACCGTGCAGCAGTTCTTTGCATTGTTCTAACTTATTGCAGATGATTAAATGGCATATACAGTATGTGACTACACTAGTGTGTTCCTGAAAACAATGGGAAGACAAACCTGAATTTACACAGTCAAAATGTGAGAACTGGCTTGTCGAGAAGAATAATAAAATACAGTTTTACTGGTGCAGTTAACTGCTTACAGTGCTTCAGAGTATGGACAAGACCAGAGGGGCTAATGAGAACACACTTTGCTGTGTGTGCTAACTTAAAACCAGTGTAAATGGAAACCAATGTACCTCACCAACCATTATCCTTTTTCTTGAATGGGCTTAAAGCCATAAAAAACATCCTTTTTTCCCTGATACCGCTCTTCCTTTGGCCCAGTTTTTATATATTTAGATGCCATTTGCAAATCTCCAGCGGACCTCCATGATGCCACCAGCAGACACGGCCAGGAGACTTGTGATGCAAGCACTGAGCCTCTATTAGTGATAAATGTGGCAGCAGGTGCTGCTTTGTGTTTCTCAGGCTGCTTCTGACTCTCTGGTGAAATAAACGTTTGGAAGATGATGGATACGTCTTTGTATTCAGTGATTTACTGAGCAGTTACTGCTGGGATTTTTTATGACATAGTTTAGCCTAAAATAAAAACTCTGAATGGTTATATCATGCCTCTAAAATAGCAGTCTCTCAGGCAATATTGCAGTTTGCAGCGTGATATTTCTTCATTTATCACACTGAGTACTCGTCTCTATGGGCAAATCAATGAAGACCTCGCTGTGTGCTGATCATCTTATTTTTGTTAATAATGTTCCACAGGAAGTCTTTACATGACAGAGGGCTGCTATTCTATTGACAGCATGACCCAAATACTTCAATTATTCCACAAGAGTGAAATCAGAGGAGAGAGAGAGAAAGAGAGAGAGAGAGAGGGAGAGATGTGTTAAAATAGAAACAATATTCCAATATGTAGAGTTGATTTGTAACATTGCAGAGTCATGACTGGCACCAGATCTGAGAAATTTTCAGATGAATCAAGCATTAGATAGATCTCATTACACTGTCAGGCTATAATCTATATGCAAATTTTCTACATCTTTTTTCATTGCGCCCTTTATGGGTCAGTGTGAATGTTAGTGGAGGACAGTTCTAACATTTCCCGCAGAGGTGAGTATTCTGACCTTCATGCCTTTAATTCCTGTTTCTTTTCTATTATTGACAGTGTTGGCCAATTTCCTGCACATGCTGGATCATAACTGCTGCAGAACACATTTTTATCGAGCACATTATTTTCTCTCTGCACTTCTTCAAGCGCAGCATAATAAATGTAAATGTCAGAGCAGGAATAAGTGGTTTTCTGTTTCAGAAATGTTGCTCCAATGGGCTGTAATCCTGTGATGACAAAGAAGACTGCAGTGTGTCAAATAAAAGTTACCCTGTTGCCATATCAGGGAGGACATTATCAGTCACATCGGGTTTCTCACTTTTGCTAATCCTCTTTTGGAAATGTAAATGTTTGATGAGAGACACTTCTGGGTTTTTCATTTTCACAGCAATTGCACATTAAACATCCGACTGTTTCTTGGGGTGTTCAGAGCCTCACTCTGTGTGTGTGTGTGTGTGTGTGTGTGTGTGTGTGTGTGTGTGTGTGTGTGTCTGTCTGTCTCTGTGTGTGTGTGTGTGTGTGTGTGTGTCTCTGTCTGTCTCTGTGTGTGTGTGTGTGTGTGTGTGTGTGTGTGTGTGTGTGTGTGTGTGTGTGTGTGTGTGTGTGTGGGTTGTTGTGTGTGTGTGTGTGTGTGTGTGTGTGTGTGTGTGTGTGTGTCTGTGTG
>OMLM01000205.1:241970-289971 GCA_900302695.1 Helostoma temminkii | reverse complement strand
TATAATATTTCCATGCTTGGCATCAAACATGTGAAGATTACAAGAATATGAAATATCTTGGGACTTAAAGTTTTTATGCTTTGTATTACTGGATTTACCAGGCAACAGGTATTTACATTCTTAGATCTACAAACGAAAGTGGGATGGAAAAAGTGACAGTTCCAAAAGTGAACAGCAGTAGAGGTAACTGAGGATGTGTCATTTTTGACACTTTTGCTTCCTGGACCACCTCTTTCTGCTACACTGTAATATTACTGGCAGTTTCACTGCATTCTTTTGGTGCAACTTGCACTGACCTCTTTAAACACACATACTGTAGGATGCACTGTGCAGACAGAAGTAGAATTTCTGCTCCAGTAGCTGGGATCTGCCAACCCTGCATCACTTCACTGACAATACAGCATTATGGCTGTGGTAGTTTAATTACGAAGCCACCACTACTTCATAGTCACAGCCGTGCTCAAGTATTCAAATGTTTGTAATCATCATTACCTAAACATTACTTCATCATGAATTCTTCATGTTTGTGGCCTCTCGAAGTGATAACATGCTCATTTTATCATACTCATACTTTTTCCACACATTTTTGAAGTCAGCCTATTCAGTCTTTCTATCCATCTAGGATATCAAGGAAATCAAAGATTTGGACAAAAAATGTAACTTATATAATTTTGGATTTCACTCATTTAGTTATGTGCACATTATTTTATATTTCACATATCAAATATCACTTCTCATTTTTATATAATGTAATCATAATATTTATAAATGTATATTTGCAATTATAATTCAAAGCCAGCAAAGCAAAGTTTCCTCATTTTGCACATCAACACATTTGTTGAGAAAACAGGTTTTGGTAAAAGAGTTACATGGTTACATGTGTATATTTCCAATGTTTGTGGCCTCTTATAAAATACTGACATGTTCCTTCTATTTTACAGACGCAGTAAATAATGATTTATGAAGGCATTTAATAAATGTTTTATGAATGGAGTGGGTTGTACACAATGTACAGTCAATGCATAAGATCTGTAAATTGTTTTATTGACACAAATAAAACCAATGCAGTTAAATACCTTAGAATATTTACTAAAACAGCAAGTGATTTAGTTTTGAATTAGGGTTCAGTACACTGAAGATAGTTTGTCACAAGAATGAGCATGCCACCACTAATCCCTGTGATAACTACAATATTTTAGAGCAGGTTTGGGGTTTGGTTTCTAGCTTAAACATTAAGGTTTTTGTCTACTTGTCTTTCAGTCACCCATCTTGTCCGCATCTGATGGAACAGTTGTTCCTGTCTACACAGTCTGCTTTGCAAAAAACAGCTAATACACAGCAAGGTGCGTCTGTAATTAGCTGACACAAAGCAAGAAGAACTGTCTTCATGCAGAGTGTTTTGTTTTAAGTTATCAGCACTTAATTTTGCCAATGTAATTAATGGCCTTTAAAATCTGTGGGGGAACAAAACAGATCTTTCTCTGAGTGTGTATACCTAATACTGCGATGGATGTACCTAATAATGCAACACAATTCCACAGACAGTGACATCTTACAATATTATTAATAGTACATTATGCATTAGGTATCATAAGTTTGTTTCAAATTTGTAAGAAAATTTACCAGAATAAAGCATCTGTGTTTGTGGATATTTTATCTGCTAACAAGGCCTAACATGACCTAAAATGCACAATAGCGTGAATCAGGGAAGGTGATAAACTGGGTGAAAACTGAAATAAACAGGGGACAGGGGCAGGAATCGTGACAACTTTCTTCTCTTTATGACAGACTATTGTTTTCGCTTTTATGTACGCCAAGGGGATTCCCTACTGTTATACAGTGTCTGTTAGCATTAAGGATTGTCATTTAAAATGCAAATTGGGATCACAACTAAGGTTATGCTGCTGTAGGGAATGAATTAAAGATGAGTTTGCATGTTTAAGACAAGTCTAAGGGCTTCTATAGAATGTAGTGCAGGAGCCTGTGATAGTATTACTGTAACTGTTTCCTGTGAAACCCATTTCACTGTGAGCTTTACCTTTGTTGTTCCAGTTGATGAAATTTTCATGAATAGCAACAAAAAAAGATCTCCTTGCCAATTGAGCAAACATTTTGGGTGTGAATCAAAAGGTGCTATCTGCCCGAGAGCCTTGTGTCAGCAGTTTAGCCATATCACACTATCTACCACATCTCTGTGATCAAGACATGGCTGCAGCTCAATCGCTCGCCCAGAATGACGTCTGGGGACAGAAACAGTGGGTGGAGAAGATACAATCTCAGCTCTGCAAATGCTTTGATGTGAGCCAAGGCGTTCGCCGATTACAGCAGTCCTGTCTTTTGTGCTCAGGACTGTTTTGTCCCTTTGGAAATATACCCTGCAGAAACCAACTGCCTATTTTGTGAAACACTGAACATTTAGCTACAAGTCCAGGTGATTGCATGTATATGAAAGGGCAAGTCCAAATGCTGAATGTACCATATAAAACATGTAGCTGTCAGTGAGATGATGCTGTAGGTTGTGTACCATTTTCACTGCCAGTATCATTACTTGCCTACTAGAGTAGGCGTAATGAGAAATTTGCATATGAGCACAGGCATACACATTATTATTATTTGTTAAATAAGGGATCACTTTATTTTTAAATGTACGTCTGAACGGCTCATCACAGGACCACCAATTGATATGAACTAGACAGCTACAAAAGGAAACCATGTCACAGACAGGCTTCATATTTACCACCAGTTGTGACAGCATCGCCTCAGGATGTATTCGTCCTCGGCCCAAATAGCGTTAGCCGCTTGGAAAAACAACACCAACATAAAGCATGTTATTACATTTTTGTTTGGTGCCAACACTCCTTGTTGACAGAGACAGCACCGTTTTTGCCCGGAGCTAGCAGCAGACTCAAAGAAACACATATAACACTTTGGAATTAGTACTTTCTGTTGTGTGTTCTCCAGCTTTCACTGTTCTGACCAAGGCAATTACACCACAATCATGGGTGTGTGTGCGTGCTCATGTGTGTGACGAGGGGTGGTTGTGCACTCCCTTGGGAAAAACCTTAAATCGTCGCAGTTAATCCTGTCAGAGGCATTTAGGATAAGCACATTATATTTCATTTCGGCATTTGAAAAGAGATGCCACACTGCCTTCGCATCTTCATATCTGCTTCAGCTCATGTTCAATTCAATTCAGTTCAACTTTATTAATCCCCATGAAGGAAATTGATTTAAACGAAAGAAGAGTGCCTCAGACAACAAGATAAGGGACATAAAAACTGAGTCATGGTGGGAAAGGAGGAGAGACGTAGCAAGCACATTTCATTAGACTAACTTCATGTGAAGACTGGAGTGAATTCTTCATTGTGTGGGCTGCATTCTCAAGGCCAGCTGCTTTAAAAAAGTGTTTCAAGAGATATGCATAAAAAAAATGTGTGCAAGCATGCTTTTATTAAATCAGTAAAACATGATGAATTCAGGATTTTTTTTTAAAATAGTGAGCAAAAAGCCTGCTATTAACAGAAGAGTTTTGCTTCCCAAGCAAGTCATCACTGACAGTCTTTGAAATTTCCTGTGAGACACGATCATTTAGTTGTTCCTGCCCTGCAATCATAGCTCTTAAGAATAATTGGCCGTAGTCTCCAGAAAAACACATTTTTCTTTTCTTTTCACGCTGTGGAAAGCCAGAGAGAATTGTCGTGGGAGAGAAGTGTGTCCGTGCTCAATATGATTTGAAATCATTGTTTCCATAAAGAAGAGAAAACGAGTCTAATGAGAAAACCATTGCCACTTTTATGGAGTCAGTGTGACCCACTTTGCCTTAAGCGTCATGCATTCTGCACAAATCAGTTTACTTACTGAAATATGATAGGATTGTTTATGGCATTGAGCTTTTGCATAATCCTCCTTGCAGTTGTTCTCAAAGCATTAAACCCTACAGCTATTATAATTATGTAAGTCATCTTCGTGAGTGATAAAAGAGTCATCAATGAACATGTAATGACACCGTTAAAGTATTGATTCACACAAACCAAGAAGAAAACACAAAACTCAAAAAGGAAACTCTCTCACTTAGTAGTGCACTAACCAGGTAGCAGAGGAGTGACAAGAACACTAGCACATACACATTTCTATTCACCCCAGCAGTTGCATTATGGTGGAAGGAGACATTTCATAGATTTCTAAAAACTAAAATACAACCAAACTATTTCAACAGAACCAGTCAAAAAAAGTCTTTTTGTCTTTTGTGTGAACACATCCTTAAAGTTAACACTGTCGAGGGTGAAGCACTTTTATTGAAACTTTTTTTAGAACATAAATGACAGTTCTAAAGACAGTAAGCAAGGCCATGAGGTGTGACATGTACAACAAAGGTCCTTTAGCCAGTATTCAAACTGTCTATTGCAGTACTGTGGTTTAAGACAGGATGAACTCAAAGGAAATCTGAATTGTGTCTATTAGGCAGTTCTCTATTGTTAAAATTAACTTTAGCCTTTTCGTTTGAATCTTGTTGGACTAAAGTGGGAATATAAATGCTTCTCCCCTATGCTCACAATAGATAAACAGCTGAATGATACAGTGCTTCATCCTAAACAAGTAAACAAAACCTTGGGTGTCTCTGCCTCCCATGGGTTGTTCTCATCTCGACTGGTCACTACACTGCAGAAAAAGCTGAAATAGAACCAACTTCTTTTTTTTAATGCAGGGGACTGCATAGTTTTGCTAGAGTCCCCTGATGCCTGTAAGTACTCCACTGAACTGAGTGAGGAGGTCTGAACTCCTGCTTAATGTCTTTTAAAAAAACACACACACACACAGTTTGACACAGTAAGAGAGTGGTTGGTGAACACTCAGTCATTTAGCACTAAAGAGAGTAAATAAATTAAGACAATAAAGGACAGATAAACTGCAGGCTCCATATACAGTCATGTGAAAAAATGAGGACACCCTTTGAAAGCATGTGTATTTTGTAACATTTTTTAATATATGGTTATTTAATCTCAATTTTAACAATACTGAGAGATTAAAGTAATACAACCAAACAATTAAAACTGAAGAAACATTTTTTCAAGATCTTCTACATTAATGCCTATTCTAACTGAGGAAAAAGATAGGACACCCTAGCCCCTAATAGCTAGTGTTCCCTCCTTTGGCTGAAATAACTGCAGTGAGACAGTTCTTGTAGCCATCTACCAGTCTCTGAAATTGGTCTGAGGAAATTTTACCCCACTCCTCAATGCAGAATTTTTTCAGCTGTGAGATGTTTGAGGGGTTTCTCCATGTACAGCCCTTTTCAAGTCACCCCACAGCATCTCAATGGGATTCAGATCAGGACTCTCCATTTCTTCGTTTTCAGCCAGTCCCCAGTTGATTTACTAGTATGTTTTGGGTCATTGTCATGTTGCATGGTCCAGTTCTGCTTCAGCTTTAATTTTCTAACAGATGGTCTCACATGTTCTTTAAGCACCTTCTGATACACAGTAGAATTCATGGTGGATTCTATGATGGTGAGCTGACCAGGTCCTGCTGCAGCAAAGCAGCCCCAAACCTTGACACTTCCACCTCCATGCTTCACAGTTGGTATGAGGTTCTTTTCCTGGAATGCTGTCTTTGGTTTACACAGAACATGTCCTCTGCTCTGGTGTCCAAATAATTCAGTTTTGGACTCATCTGTCCAAAGAACATTATTCCAGAAGTCCTGGTCTTTGTCAACATTCTCTCTGGCAAATGTCAGTCTGGCCTTGATGTTTCTCTTAGAGAGAAAAGGTTTTCTCCTTGCACACCTCCCATGCAAGTTAAACTTATGCAGTCTCTTTCTGATTGTAGAGGCATGCACTTCTACATCAACAGTAGCCAGAGCCTGCTGTAGGTCTCGAGATGACATTTTAGGGTTTTTGGAGACCTCTTTTAGCATTATCTTCCTCAGTTAGAATAGGCATTTTGTTGTATTACTTTAATCTCTCCGTATTGTTAAAATTGAGATTAAATAACCATATATTAAAAAAATGTAACAGAATACACATGCTTTCAAAGGGTGTCCTAATTTATTCACGAGTGTATGTGTTTTTGACATAGGTATAACCAGCTCCCACATGCTAATATTTTGAACTGCTAGTTTAAACTGCTAAAACTGTCTGTTGACCCATTTTGCTCGATACATATGGAAACCCATTTATAAAACATTATAAATCATTACATAAATGTTGCAGCAAATCATTTTCAAATTTACTTATTTAAATGCCCTCATTGAATTTTACATTAATGAAACATCAGATTACTTAAGCACAAATGTCAAGGAACCAAAGTCACTATAAATAAAAAATGCACACTGCTACTTCTGTCACCAAAAAGGCACAACAATGTTCAAGGTAAATTACAGTTGTTTTTTTACAGATAGAAATTATATCATGGTCATTCTAACAAACCCAACATCACATTTACACTGACCACATGTGCTTGATATGACAGTAGAGCTGAAAAACTAAATGCTCTCTGGTGGACTAACTATGTAACAGCAACACCATTTCTAAATGGTGTCTAAAAAATATAGTATTTCTGTGCTGCAGCTTCTTGGTATTTATGACCCACCAAATGCAGTGATATATCTGTGATATACAGATTTCAGACTTATCTAATTAATTCAGCATTATTTATTATTATTGTACTATTTTCTTTTGTTCTAACAATTGTGACTGTTGTCATTTTTCTTCTGCTGCTACAATGAAATGTTATTAAATCAAATCCAATTTATCCACTGACAAAAGCGACACCATAAACCCGTCATCTGTAATTTATATATAATATGAAGAGAAACTGTGACCTGAGTGGATTGAACAGGATAAAAAGAAGACAGTATGTGTCCATTTTGACTAATTTGACAGCCTTATTTCCTCTGATCAGGGTTATAGACAGGTTTAGTAAAAACTGCATGGTATAATTGTATGTGTATTTTTTAAACAAAATACACAACTATAGTGTCTAAGTGTTTACTACTGTGCTGCATTGTTGTGACCACCCTGCAACATAATTTTAACATTCAAATTAGTAATTTTTCTATGTAGGTCACTGAGCTCCTGGGAGCTTTGCTGTACCAGCATCATGACATTTTTCTCAGCCACAAGGGAGCTCTACAGATGAAATGGGCTTTGTCTCAAGCACAGCGTCAAACTATGAGGTAACATAAGAATTTTCAGCAAGGACCATCAAGAGATCAATGATTCATCACAGTTTATTTCTACTACACACAACTCACCACCCAGGGGGTTCATTACACTCTTATAAGCATTTACATAATGTGCATAGTTTCATAGTTACATGAATAGTTCCTCATCAAAGCATTAAGGGATGCAACGTGTGAGAATCTATTATCCAGTCCTTATGCTTTTAGTCACATTTTGTGAGAAGCACATGTTTGCTCATTTACTGTAGTTAGAGAAAGCGTGTTCCCATTCAAATATAGCAAGCTATCTTTTTTACATGGCAGCTTCAGTCTAAGGCAAGCAAGAAATTAAATTACAGTCAGGTGTTATTATAATAATTATGTAATTTCTAAAAGTGGTCAAAGAATGGTCTTATACAGTATCTAATCATGAAACCTAGTGTAAATGTGGCATTTAATGAATAATTTATTTTAACAGTTAAGATAACATTGTTTTCTTTAAGTAAACTTTATATGGGAAGAGAGATTCATGTAAATAAAAAACAAAACAAAAACATGATTAATGCTGTAAGTGTTTTGTGGTGGCCACTATAAAGTTTAAAAAGGAAGTTACGTTGTCGAGCCGTAGTTTGAAAAAATAAACTTCTGTTGAAACCAAAAAAAGAAAGAAAGAAAGAAAGAAATAAGCTGCAGAATACAACCATACTGTAGTTGTCACAGTAAAGCTCCTGCTTCCTCTTTGATTCAGACAAATGGTGCTTTGATAAAGTGGCAGACCTGACAGACATCAAAACTGTGTCTATTACAAAACTGTGGAATACATTCAACACTTCATAATGTGTACACTGCCGTAAAGCTGCTCTTACTGAGCTATTTGAAAGGAATGAATATTTTTTAACGACTGCGTGTAATGTGGTCAATTATAGTGACATCCCACAGAGAATTACTACCCAACTCTGCAAAAGTTGTTTCAATAAGCATTTTAGGCTTAAATCAATCAATAGTCCCCTTTATGGCCAATGTGATGATTACATCACAGTGTTCACTGGAGGCAAAAGACGAAGACGAAAACTGAAGACGAACAAGTTCAGTTCAGCCCACATCATGTAGAGAAAATATCAACATTACATCACTGGGTGCCAGAGTTGAAGGAGAAATGTCTCCAACTGGAAGTTTCCACTTATGCCAGCTGCTACTGAAACTAAAAAGTGAAGACAAAAGAAAAGGTTGGACTGAGGCGAGGTCATCAAAATGCTCAGGTTTTTACCACACACTTTGCATCAGGTTACATACATAGGACATTGGAAAACTAAGAGGAATGATATTATTAACTTTTTAAGTGCATTATGTAACCTTATGTCCTGTAAGCTACAAACATATGTTACAGCTACCTAACATCAGTGTTTATTAGCACCTACCAAAAAAATGTTGTAACTTATTTGCTTGCTCTTTATTTTAACAGGGGCTCACTTCTGCCTTCTGAGAACCAAAACAAACTCATGAGCCTCATTCATGTAAGACCATACCATCACTCTTATAAGAGTAACTGTGCTTATTGCCCCTTCCATCCTATGTATTCCTCTACAAAGCCAGTCTCAAGCACAAAGCTGCTATAGCTGTTTGTTCTCTGTATGCAAAAACCTGTTTGAGCTGAAGTCCAGTTTCCTACTTGGTGGTGTGAACCTAAAGTTGGGTTTTCTGCGACTTTATTTGTTTGAAATGAAAACTTACACTTGGGCCAATCCTTTACACTAGTAGCTAGGTAGCGGACAGGGCTAATGTGCTAGCTGAAGCAACAACAAATTGCTCTGATTAACTGGAATTACAGATTTTGTAGTTGTGTAATTAAACAGTGCTTTATCCATATATTTTTGGAAATACCATAAATACAAATCTTAGAAATTATTTTTGCTAATATTGAAGAAAACATTGCAGGTGGTTTTTCCATCTTCCCTGTAGAACACTTGTTAAACATGTAGTGAGTAAACTGTAGAAAGTGAAAGCTTTATTTTCTGTCAGACTTTGGATCAACAGCACGTGACTACATCAGCTTTGCTCTTGTGTCCTCTTTGTGAACGCCAATGTCTCCAGCAGCAACAGGCAGCAACATCTGCGAATAGCACCTGCTACTACTAAATTTCCTATAAAGTTAGCAACTAGCAGATTTTAAGCAGGGTCAAGTGTTTCTCTCAAGGGTTGGTGGAAACCAAAAAAGAACCAAAAGAATGAATGAATGCTGATCTATTTGCTAATGTGCTCATCTAAAGGTAGATTAAGTTAATATTAAGATAATATATTTACAGCTTGTCTCCCTGCCACCAAATGGCCAATCAACAATTAACGCAGGTTACAGATTTCTAATGTACCACACATGTACAATGGCAATGTTTTATTATACTCAGGGTTGAACATTATTTTTTTCATCCTATGCTGTTATTTCATGTTCAAACCAGAATAAAAATTAAAGTTTAAATCAAAACATTAGTCATCCATAAAGATGTTTTCTTTCTAAGATGAGGACATTATACAACATCTCTCCAGTATCTGGTGGAGCAGGGAATACTAGCAGACAATCTCACTGGTTTTAAACATATACTAAGGTTAGCCAAACTTATTTTGAAATTGTAAACCAAGTAACCAAGCTACTACTTAATCTCTGTAAACATCATATTACAATCTGACTACCTGCTTTGCTGTAGCTATGTAAATACATTTTTCTTGTGCAGAGAGGGATATATTAGCATTAATATTTTATGTGCTTGAACAGGTTTTAACCGCAAATAAATAATTTCTGCTCTTCTAGTGGCTTTACACCCTGACTGTCTTTCCTGATATTAGCAATTAGATTGATTGAGCAATTTTAGCACAACTGACAATGTTATGCAAATGATCTTTTAAGCTGTTAAAAAATGTAAGAGCTTTGACCTCACCTTTTCATGAAAACAGCAGTCTATACTGCACCATAAGCCAATTAAATTACACGTGACTTGCTGAGCCAGTATTTTACTTATCAACTGGCCAGACTAAATGACAGCATAGTGAACTTGCTGACCATAGAACTAACACAGACTGAGATCTGTGTATGACGAACCAGTTGCTGTGTGGCATTTAGCCACAGGCCTGTGAAGATCTCTGACCTATTCGTTCACTCTTGGCAGCTGCTGTCTCTGCTTTTATGTGACTTCATCAATCCTTGCAGTTAGGTCCCAAGCTGTTTCCACTTTCACAGCGAAGAGAAGGTCTTCGACTGCCCGCCTGGACCTGTGGGCTGATTTGTTGGTCTTCATCATGGAGAGCATTTGTTCACTCAGACAGATGCTTCTGAATGAAGCGCAAGATAGACCTGTGGCATCCTGTCTGGGATTAAATGGGCCAGCTTGACCCTCTGCTGCTCTACTGCTCTACTGCTCTGTGACTTCACTTGTTTCTCTGTCACCATGCTATTGTAAGCTGCGAATGAAAAGTCTCAGACTCTTCATGTCCATTGTCGATAAACTATATGTTAAATGTTTTTTGTTATAACTTAAAAGCACATAACTGATTAAGTGCTTTGGTTTAGTGACTGTACATCCCCTCTTTAGATGTATAAGCTGTGGCTGCCTCTTCATTTAGCTCATGGGAAAGGCCTGTGCTTTTCTCCAAAAATTAGATAGTTATGAATGAGTCAGTAAGTTGGGGCAATACTGTGTGCTTAAAATCCAAATGTATACTTGTGGATCATTTCTATGTGGTACAAACAAGAAAACTGATGAGTTTTTTCATTTTGCAGAGGCAGCTGCTACAGTCCGCACAGCTATAGTAATATCTCAAAATGGCACCTACAAACCACTTAAATGAACGTGATCATTTCATACTGGATTTCGAAGCTTTGAGGTCACTTTCTCCATAAAAGTGACAATTTCTTTATGTTTTTTTTTGAATTTGTGTTGCATTTTCCATTCACCCTACCCTATTGGACAGGAAGAAACGTTTTTCCTCAGCTTTAAAAAACTCTACATGTTTTGAAATCACAAGGCCTCAAAACAGGCTGAGCATTTCATAAGAGCATTTTAAAGAGCCTAGTATCAAGGTAACAAAAAAACAAAATTAAACTGGGGCCACTTCTTTAAAAAAACAACACTAGGTGTGGGTGAATCGGATTACTTGTAATTAATTGTTTCCAGTCACTTTTATGTATTTGTCCTTTGTCAAGTGTTGTTATGTTACTGTGAATCATAAAGTGGGTGTGAACCACGCCACTTGTCCCATTTACAAGTGACATTTCATAAAACTTAGCACTTACTGTCACTCGTTTAATTTGTGATAATAAATTAATAAATTATTATATTAGTTTTGTCGGTCAGCTTGGAGAGATTTTAGCTCATTCCCTTTTACTCAACAGCTTCAGCTCAGGAATGGTGGTTGGCATCCTTACATTAACTGACTTCATCAGGTTCCTCAACATGGAGGAAAATGCTGTATACCATTTCTATAGGTTTAAGGTCAGGGCTTTGACTCTGCCTTTCCAAAACATCACATTTCTTCAGCTTCTTGGTAGAATGTGTGTTTAGGGTTATTGTCGTGCACCGTAGATGTTGCTTGTATAACTCATTATTTCTTTCATGAATGAATATTTTTCATTCAAGCCAAAAAATATAAGCTACTTAAGCTTCAAGCTACTTTGGTCTCATTAGTCGACAGAACATCCTTCCAAAAGCCTTCTGGCTTATCCACATTTCCTCGAGCTAACTGTAGATGATCAGCAGTGTTCTTTTTAGAGAGCAGTGGCTTCCTCCTGCCAACTCTGCCCTGCACACAGTTGTTGTTTAATGTGCTCCTGATGGTGGACCATAAACACAGATATCAGCCACAGAGAGGCCTTTTGTTTCCTGGGTTTTATCCTGGAGTTCAGTGTGACCTCCCACACTGTTACGCTGATCTCGGTGCAATCTTTCTTGTTTGACCAGTCCAGACTGATCGAGTCTGGACTGGTCAACCTCTCGTTTGTCTTTTGTTTGGGCCAGGACTTCTACAAACCTCAGGTGTCAAACTGATAGTCATCTTTAAATAAGGCTGGACCTCCCACAGTCACAACCAATTGTCATACCACTGACTGAAACTCCTGACTTTAATGCCTCCTTCACATGCTTTTGTCACAAATTTATATTTAAGACTGGATCATTTTCCACAATAAGCAAATAAACAGGTGTAATTCTCTGGTTTCATTTGTATAACGGGGTTTCCTTTGTCTAGTTTCTTTCATGAAAATCACAGATTTTAGGTAATATTACCTAAAATAAAAACAGAAATTTCTTACTTACCCTTTCTTATCTTATT
The DNA here is from genome assembly GCA_900302695.1 of Helostoma temminkii. Taxonomy (NCBI): domain Eukaryota; kingdom Metazoa; phylum Chordata; class Actinopteri; order Anabantiformes; family Helostomatidae; genus Helostoma; species Helostoma temminkii. Next base: position 277,496 of record OMLM01000205.1, on the reverse strand, counting down.
TGTATCTTACTTTATTTTAAAATTTTTATGTGTGCTGTCTTGCCATTATTTTAGTCTTGACTTTGAATTATATCACCTGCCTCTGTAACAAATGAGAACTAGGTTCATGTGCATGTCATGTCTTTAATTTACAGAATGCGAGTTGGATTTATTGATTAAAAACTTGTACCATAACTACTGATATTAAATAAAGCTCACTAGAGTGAAAATACTTTTTATTTCCTGATTATCCACAGTCTGCCTCCCAGCCACTGTCAGTTCAGGTTTTGTCTTGTCATGGGTGTCTGTGTCAAAACGTCTGAGACACTTGTTCATGTTTTTAAAATACTGACAAAATTTTACAAGGCATCATAAATATTATGCTGCAATTCCACTCCAGGAGGATGTTTTTCCTAAAAAGGTACATTTTATACCAACCTGCAAATACGTGGAGCAGTAGATATAGTTACCCACTGCTTAACCTCCCTGGGAGCTGATCTCCATATCAGCTCCTTCATGTTGTACTCGCTGTTGTTGTGATCCAGAAAGTTCCAGGCAGTTAAAAGAGGGATGAGAAGTGAGAGGCTTATTCCCGCTCCTGCTGCTCTACACAGGGACTTGTCAAATGTAGTTTGCAGTCTGGGTGCTGAGGTCTAGCCTAAAGCCAATAAAGGAGCTACAAAACCTTCATGAATATATAATTTAGCTCCCAACTCACAGTGGCTAAACCCATCTATGTGTTTGGCTAAATGAGAACTTCTTTCATTGTTCAACTGAGTTTAATATTCACACTTGTCAAGTGTTTCACAGTGAGAACCAAACTAAACATGGCAGTGCTGAGCTGTTCACTGTCAGTCTACTATGAGTTAACTCTGACCCAAAGGTTAATGCCATTAGGTTGAAATGTGACACATTTTCAACATGTCCCTGAATATTTCTCGCTTACAAATGTAACTAAACAAATGTTTATATACACGCAGACACACACACACACACACACACACACACACACACACACACACACACACACTTCCCCATTTAGTTAAAAATAATTTATTCCTTAATGTTCATCATCTGCCTCAGCTGAGTGCGATTTGGATTCAGATACATTTACAGTAGATCTTCGTTTAGTGCTTATGGGTCAGTGCCTTTACTCTGTTGCACTTATAGTGGCATGGCATCTTTACTGTTGTGACTCAAAGATAATTGTGGGGAAATAAAATACTTAAGACAGTAAAATTTCAGTTTAAAAAAGGACAAAGACAAGTAAACTTTGTAACTTTGTAACAGTAACAAGAGTAAAAGTAATTTGTTGTTCCTATCCCTGCTCAACTGTACTATATGGCATGACGTATCATATTGTACAGAGGAACTGTAGTTCTGCTTAAAGTGCAGTAATATCCCTTTTGATTCGGAACAATACATTTAAAAAAAAGGACTGAAAGACTAAGTGTACCTGTGAAGACCACAGCATGTGATTCATCTTTTCCACACAAACCATTCAGTGCAGTGACCATTTGTGTAGTGTATGAAACCATCTAGACCCTTCTCTTTCTTCATGTTGTCAACTTTTTGAACTTGTCACCAGTGTGTACATGATTTTCTTTGGTCAGCGGCATGAAACGAAGACATCATACATGCACTTTAGATCACACACCTGTCTCTGAGTATCACTTACCCGAATGTCTAGAATAAACCTGTCTCTGTCCTGACCTACATCAATTACATGCTACATTTACAGTAAGAAACTGGATGTTAACTTTTATTTGCTTTGGGACGGTTACAAATAAATTTAATATGTTAAACTAGGAGGGTACTGTCTTTATGCTATTCCTTCATTCATTCCTCTCCCTCCTGTACGAGCAGAGCATGATAGCTGCAAGCAGCTCTCCTCAGAAGTAATTTTGTTTGAACTAATGAGCGAAGAGAGAGGACCTGGCTTGGCTTGCTTTTAAATGGCTTTGATGAATGACTCCTGTCCCAGTGGCTCGTGCTGTCATTAGCTTGACACCAGATAGAAGTGAAGTCCTAAAAGAAAATTGAAAATTGATTTACCTCAATTTCACCCAGAGAAAATAGTTCATCCTCGTAATCCCACGCGACGGTGCACAGAGCGATTAGAAAACTACCAGCGTGTGCTTCCTGGCGCGTTTATGTAAGACGACACTGTCCTAATCAGCACTTATGCCATTGTTTCGCTGTGCTGCACCACTATTAATGTGATATGAAAGACAGTCACCAAAGCTGGAGTCTAATTTGGTTAATGTTTCAATGGGATTTATTTAGAAAGCTAGTTCTATTGTAATTGCATTAGGTCTGAGCATATGTTTTGGGTCTACGTGAACAAAATCCAAATGCAAGTTTAATTTAAGGGGTTTTGCCACAAACATATGAACAGTGAAGGAATTCAAATTATCATTACACATCCACACTCAGTATCAATGAAATGTTATCTCTTGTTTGCTTTTGGAATTTCTTTCCAGAAGCAGGACAAAGACTTGAATACACCAAAACACTGCTACAATGTAGTGGCACAGAGACACACCTTGTACATCAGATGCGGTATCTACATGTATCTAGTTTTATGCAAAGGTTTGGCTTGGTGAAAACACAATTTTTAAACCTTTTTTTCACATTTTTTAAAAATAAAAACATAAATCTGTCCTTTACCGTTACTCTAAATTATGGGCAAGTGCATCCTGTTTTCTTTCACTTTGCTTCAGATATGTCCAGACCTTGACTGGAGCTCACTTGTGGTAAATTAAATGAATAGTTTGGAAAGACATGCAGCTGTGTATATAAGGTCCCACGTATAAATACTATATATCAGGACTAAACCAAGATATGAAGTGCAACAAACTTTCTTTAGAACTCCACAGTAACATTTTGTGGTGAGACACAGACCAGGACAAGGACATATAACAATTTCTAAAGTTTTGAACACTGCCAGGAGCACTCTGGTCTCTATACTTGAAATGAAAGAAGTTGTCAAGAGAATGAGAGTTTTTCTAGAGTTGGCTGTCCAGCCAAAGACAGGCAAGAAGGGCCTTGGTGATGGAGGTGACTAGGAAACGGTCACTCAACCGAGCTGGCATGAAAATGACCATATCAGTAACACTCCATCAATCAGTGCTTTATGGTAGAGTGGCTAAATAGCCTGTTTAGAGTTTGCCAAACAACATTTAAAGGAAACAGAGCATCAAGAAAAACATTCTCTCGTCTGATGAGACAAAATTAAACTCTTTGGGCAGAACTCCAAGTTCTGTGTCTGGCAAACACCAGGCACTGCTCATCATCTGGCTAATAATATCCCTTTTATGAAGCATGATGGGGGCAGCTTCACACTTTGGTGGGTGGGGGCGTTGAACAGAATTGAAGGAAGTACAAATGCAGCCAAATACCAAAGAGATGTCCTTGAAGAAAACCTGCTCCAGACTGCATGACACCTGAGGCTAATGACAGTTCACTTTCAGCACAACAATGACCCAAAGCAAACAGCCAATGAAGTGACTTCATAACACATCTGACTATCCTTGAGTAAGCTAGCTAAAGTCTAGACTTAAATGCCACAGAACATCTGTGGAGAGCCTTAAGATGGCAATTTCAATTCAGTTTATTTATATAGCGCCAATTCACAACAAAAGTCATCTGAAGGCACCTACACGTCATGAAACGGACACACTTCTTCTGACAGTGCATTGCTTTAATGTTTTTCTCCTCGACTTCGATTTTTGTTTGCCTTGTACCTCACTTGTAAGTCGCTCTGGATAATGGCATCTGCCAAACTACTAAACATACATGTAAATTCACAGTATTAAGAATACTAGAATTAACTCCATAAAATGTGCACCAAATTAAAGGGTACCTTTTTCATAAACCATGTAGTTATGATGTAATGCAGACCCCCCAGAGAGGGCAGAATAGTTCAGTCAGCACTGAGAATTCACGTAATTTGTGCTACCAAGATCTCATAGACACAGTCTGTACAGTATGTTCTTTTTACCTAGATTTTAGTGACTCATTGTGACTTCTGAGCATTATGACCAAATATAGTTTAATTCATAACCTAGAATTATTCCTTTCAGCAAAAACCAGATGCAGGATGGATACGAACAGGAACATCAGTGCCATTACTGTGTGTGTAAACTCACAAAACAACAACAACAAAGACAACAAAAAACAAAAAACTGAAGCACACTCCAATCTGGGAGGTGGTGATAATACACCTAAAACAGGCTACCCTGCACTCACTAAGTATACCAGTTGATCTATGCTATCCCGTGACCACTGACCGTGTGTAGTTTTAATGTTGTGGATGATTATGTCTGTGCTGTATAAATACCTTAGGCATTTGCTTTGTTGTCAAATTCTGGGATCTAAGCCATTTGATGTGAGCTTTCTTTAGTAAGATGGGTTGTAGGAGGACATCATAGCAACAACAATAAAGGAAAACTGTTGCACACAAAAGGAGAGAGAGACTAAATAAGCAGAGGATAACATCTAATCAAAAGTAAGGCAAACAGCATTTTGTTTTTATTGCACATCGGCTGTATTCACCATCTGCTTCTTATTCTGTGTTTTGACTTTATGGGTTCTGGTTATCTCAGCCTCAGGCAGGATGCCATTTCATCAGAGACAGCTCATCAAGTCAAGTGACAAGTGTTGAGGTGTGAACATGACCATTGGAGGGAGAGGAAGTCTGGACTAAAAATACACATCGGTGTTGCAGTCGAATGTTGTACTGTCACTTTAAACAGTAAAGCACAGCATCTAAATAGTGCTCCAGCTATAAAACACCAATGTGGCTTTTACTATCCGGCAGGTATCCTTTCTAAATGCTCAGAGTCCCCCATCTGCTTACAACGAAAGTTGTTTTTGCAGCCCTCTCTTTGCACTAAATCTAGCACGTGCTACACTCAGTCAGTGATGTCAAGACATGTGATTCACATTTGGTAGATTGAAAACCTTTCAGCTAAATGTTTCCACAGTCAAAAAGAAATGTCTGATCCATTAGCTAATTCCCACAACATTCAACATTTTCAGACTGAGAACCAAGTAGAGACTGGCTGAAAAAGCACTATCTATGGTCCACGTAAAGCCTGTATCTGTTTTGTTACAGAAAGAGAAACACTTTGTAGCCACAATAAGTTCTCTAAAGGTGTTTTCAGATATGACAGAGTGGGCACAGAGCTGCACTGAAAAAAAAACAAACAAAAAAACACCACCATTCTTTTCTATGAGTTTGTGCGTCACAAGAGAACATCGGCATTCCACCGTGCTGAGCCCAGTAACGCTGTGCAATACTGCCAAATTTAGAAATAATCTGATACCAAGTAAATACAGGGCCAGTATCTCCAAAACTGATACCAATACCAATACTTGCACTTGAGCTTGTATGTATTTCATGTATTTCTCATGTATTTCCCTGTAGTGGAGAGCAGTGTATCATAATTAATTATGTGAAAATATCATCAGTATGCTAAATATGAAAACATTTTGCAGTTTTGATTAAAATAATTGAAACAGTAATTTAAAATATACATGTAGTCTAAATAGAAAATGCTTGAATCTAGTGTCCTTTTTAGAGTTAACACAAAAATTATAAGCCATTTGCATATTTCAGATATAAGATCATTTTTGTAAATCCAGTAAAATTATTAACTTAAACAACTCACGTGAAAGAGGTGGTGAGTAACTAAGTACATTTACTCAAATACTGTACCTAGGTACAATCTTTTAATATTTGTATTTTACTGGAGTATTTCCATGTTACTTTTAGTAGCTTATAGTCCATTATAATAATGCACTTTTACTACATTCCATACGATTTCCAGCATTAGTTATTAATTACTTTTGCAAGTTTAGATTCTTATAAAAGTTATTGTTAACTAAAAGTACTGATCTATGATTTATGGATTTACCACCCTTCATACGGTGGTTACAATCAGTCCTACCTTTACAGATTGCCATTTTTGTTTCACAGTCAAATTCTTCACACTTTTTTCTTAGTGGAGAACTTTTCCTTTTGTACTAAAATTATAGCATGTACTCTAGTGTAGAAAAATTATGGGGTAATTTAACTCGTAGTGGAATGTTATTTTAGGTAAATACTTGCCATTGTACTTGAGATTAAGTTTACGTACTTTATACACCTTTCTGACAAGGGATTTAAATATTATTTGAATGCCTGATGGTCTATATTTAATCAGTCTGCTAAAGGAACAGCTGCGATTACAGTTACATACAAAATTTACATTGCATCAGGGTGAAGATCTGACATGAATAAAATATTACCTTCACCACTAGGTATAAGCTACCTAGATATTTGCCTCTGAAATTACTCTGTCTGGGGGATTTCCCCCCTCCTCTCCCTGTTTCTTTTGCAGCTCTGAGTTCCGAGTATAAGCTAGTAGCACAAATACCCACACAGAATGAGGAGTGGCAAAAAGCCAGACAAACAACACTCCGCTTCTACTCGCTCTCGGTGGGGAATGACAGTTTGGAGAACACACCTCAAAGCCATGCCAAGTGGAAAACTAATTAAAATAATTTTAAGCATAACACACAGTACAACAAGTATGCTAAAGTCAGCAGCAGCTACCGCAGTAACCACTACTGCATCAAACACTGGAGAAGAGAGAGAAAATGTCCAGAGACAACCTGCGGCAAACAGCGGAAGCTCTTACTCAAATTATTGGGTCAGTTGTTAAAAATGCCAGGTTCCGAAATCTCTTAAGTTGCAGGGGCTCAGGTAGGTAATTCCCAGCCATCATTACACCGTCTTACCGACTTTGAGAAAATCATATTGCAAGCAAAGAAACATTCGAGGCTCACATGTTTAGTGGGTGTATAATTTTTGGATGTGAGCAATAGTAGATAGATAGGTAGTAGATGTCATTTATTTTGTCACAGTCAGAAAGCAAACAGTGTTTGATGTTATTGCACTAAAGCGGTAATTGCAGTTTTTATAATAAAAAAATTATGCAACTGCAATATTATTAGGTACTCGTATCAATACTCAGTATCGGCAAGTATTTAAATGCAAGTACTCATACTCGGTCTCGAATAAAGTGGTATAGGGACATCCCACACTCTCTGTTTTGCAGCAGCTTGTCTCCTTCTCCTTATCAGCAGAATTAAGGCCAGGGCTTTCCGCTGATTTACAAGCAAATACATGATACTGCTCCTTAAAATAAATTAGCCACAGCTACTAACTGCTAATCACTTCCTGTAATTTTTTTTGGTTGCCTAGTAACTGATGCCCACAATTTTGTGCGTTTGCACTCCCCCCGCCACCACTGTGCCCACCCTCCGAGTCCTATCTGAAAACACCATGATGCAGCCAAGTAAAGTTCTACAGTAAGGTGGCTATTTTACCTCCTCTCCCCTTTTCTCATCACTTGGACCCCAAGTTCTTTTTCCTTTTTTAATCTACCCTTTGTTAGAATCATTCAGCATAGTCAAAATTCCCCATATAATCTACATTGTGTGAAGGACCAAATGTACACTTAATGAGTTGTTTTCCTGTTTTCATATCTTGCTGCCTCGAGTCCTTGTTGTTGATATATCTTTCATTCAGCCACAGCTGGGGCAGGGTTGACACCAGAAGTCTGTCAGTTGGTTTGAAATATCTCAAAAAACATTTGGTTGCTGACATTACCTACAAAAGGAAGCTATAGAAGGGCCACTACAATGTGGGCTGTGACTTTGACTTTACCAGTTTCAAAGGTTAGATTATAGCTATTGTTTTTGTCCAGTGGATCTGGTAATTTATACACATGGTTAGAAATGGCTAAGAGGCCTCTGAAAATACTGTCACAATTACAGTGAGTGTTGTCACTGTTGTGCCAGTAAAACACAACAGGTACAAGGTGGGACTACACACCTGCGCTATCCTATAGCTTATTCCATTGTCAAGAAAACAAACCTACATTAAATTATGTCTATATGATAAAGTCATTAACTTTTCAAGTGTCTTTACCCCTGGCACCACTGCTTGCAATTTAGTAAGTCCCAACAATTACAAGCTTATTGTTAAATTATTAACTAGACTGATTTGATCATTCTAAATTAATCACTCACATTTATGGTTATGAACAACCATTCAAGTGATACAAATATAATTACATACATGAGTGAACTCAATAAAAAAGGCAAAAACAAAAAAAGAGAGACCTAGATAACAACTAATATTGCAATTTAATTTAGTAGATATATGTGTTTATCCCACAGGAAGGCCTGGAACCTATCCCAGTTGAAACTGTGCAAGCGGCGGAATACATCAAGGACAGATTGCCAGGCCACTGCAGTTCTGTCCATCCATTAGTAATACCCACACACAGACATCCTAACTGACGGACTTAGAAACCAGTTTCTACCCATTGAGGTTTGACTGAGCCAATTTCTGATACCCGACAGCTCTGCCTCTGAGAAATGTTTGTATAAGTAAGAATCCAATTTTCTGTTTTCCTGGATGACATCTGCCTGTCCTGTCAGTGTGTGAGAAGTGAGATGACAGTTCAAAATGGTATTTTCATAACTCAAGTTTAGCAGACAAACCACACTGGTGCACTACCTATCTAAATTATCTACATCTATATATACACACTAATGTAATTCAATGAGTCTGTGTGATTTATTTACACTCCACCTCCTTTTCGTCTCCTCCTTCATCTGTCTTCTGTTTTGTTTCTCCTGTGGGAGGGCGAAGGGAACATCAAGCAGACCAGACTGTGAGATGCTGGATCTCAGAGGATCACACAGTTCTTAAACCAGCCCGCCCAACCATCTGCAAGCTCACGCTTTAATTATCAAGCTAATTTTTTCTTATGGGATGATTTGTTCTCATGTATTTGACACAAAGCTAGTTGATCACTGACATGCCATTATCAATGAGATATAAAGGGTAACGCCACATAATACCATGGATGATTTTTAACAAAATTTATTTTGTGCGTAAAAACACTATATTAGAAATTGTTCAACAATTTCTTTTTAATATTGACACGGTTAGGTCTCCAAGAAACTTGAAGTTCTGTTGCAACAAAATAACTCGTTGAAATACTGAATGTTTCACTATAAAAACTTCAAGAGTGAGGTATGGCTTGCCATACTGCAGTAAGTGCTGCTGCTCATGTGCACAAAGTACTGACTGCAACTTTCTGCCTACTAAGTACACAACAGTTCTTCACCTCTATGTCACTCAACATCTAATCCAACTAGGACTACAATTAGGCTAAATTAGTGTATTTCCTCATACCTCATTTATATTCATCCCTGACCTCTTAACATTCTGTCAAAATTGAGTTTCATGAGAAAGGGTTTTTAGCTATCTTGTGATCTCTCCTTTATCGCCACCATCAGGCCAAAGGTCAGCTGCTCATTCACCAACATCGTCCTCTGCCCAGCATAATGTTGCCTGAACATCTGAGGAAATTATTAGAGCCTGGTGGTGATCTGCATTCTATTGAGTGCTTGCTTGTAAATTTGCATCACGCCTCAGTGGTTTATACTAAAAATTGGGGCAATTGAGGCTTGGTAAAAGTGGTTTCAATCAACATTACTGCAAGGCTCTCATGATCAGAATGAGATATGCATGCAGTGATAACCATTGTCCTTGTCTCTAGGTGATGAGCAGGGCCAATTGAAAGCAGGAGCAAGACCTTGCAAGGTTGCTAAACCCTCCCCAACACACACACTGGTTGACACACACAACCACATGCACATTAGAAGAGTAACATGTCACCGAAGCTGTCCTCAGGCATGTCCAGCACAGAATCTTTTCATTCTGGTCACTGTAAAACTTGACCTTCAGCATTGTGGCAGCTGGTCTTATTTGGGGCAAATGGCCTTGGGTATTATGAGGTAACTGTCACATAATGTTGCTCAAATTTCAAATTAAGTGTAAAATGTTTATTTATACTGCTCCCATAGAAAATGTGTACATTTGAAACCTGAGCAATATTGACATCTAGTGGTTTAAACTTATTTTGGTGGGACAATTTAGATACAGTTTTGACTACTCAGTGTAAAAAGTGTAGACTTATAATATGTTATCTGTCATTAACTGTTAATTGTAATAACTGAAATTATTGGTAGAAATGTTTGATGTGGATCATCATCATCATCAGTAGAGAAATATATTCATTCTCGTTTAAAACAAAACTTTTGACTGTATAATATCCATAAGCTTACTTTTGATTTTCCCAATTCATTAAATTGGGAAAGCAAATGTGTCAATAGGACTCACAACCGTTGAAAATTTTACCTTAGAATCTTACTTTTGACTTGCAAATGCAAAGTCATTTAATTTAATAACACTGGTTCTTTGAGGTAGTACTGTTAATAGCTGACTAATAATCAAGTGTAAATACTGCAATGAGATGTAATTGCACTTTTTACACTGGATTATTGTAATAGTAATGAATAGCACAAAGCTCAGGGTTGCAACTAACAATTTCCCCAAACACAGTGATGAGAGGCTGCTAATATTAACATTAACATGTTAATACTAACATGTAATGCTGACTGTAATCAGAAATTCACTCATTTTATTTATCTGCAAAACTTGCAAATACACTGCTCTAAGGAGTCCTTGAGATTTTAAAAATCCAGTGACTGCTCTCAATAATACCAAACAACTAACAAACCAAAGTCACTGTTAGAAACACTAATGCTGCTGTCTCATAATTTTGAGGTCTGAGAGTCCTGAGAGGTTTGTTGTGAGATGCTCATGTATAAGAGTTGAGCCTTTTCAGTTTTTTAAAACACAAACCACCATTTTATTAGGCCTCTGTTTTAAGACTCTTGACAATACTGTTTGGGCTTTTTGGGATAAAGACACATTTTAAGCAACTAGGAGCATGGGAGTTGAATGCATTCCACTGAAATCAGCACATTTATGTAGAAGATTACATTGACGCATTGCTTTAGTCCTACTTGACAGTAGAGGTCGAGTGATGTGGGATTTTTAATGGCCAATACCTTTATTGAGAAATCCATCTGCCCGATAATAGGTAATTACAGTAAATGAGAAATGCAGATAATTAGTGAAACTAAATAAACGTTTATTACGCATCAATATTTATTAAAACCTAAATTTAAAAAAAATAAACAATTTAGATTTCAGATTTCCTTTTCTTTTGCTGAAATATATACAAACACAATTGTGTGTTTGGCATTGTATACTAATTAGCCATGTGGAGTTTGTAGACTGTGGCCACACAGAGGGACATATCAGCCAATGCTGATATTTAAAAATATCCAAATATTGGATATTTAAACAACACCTTAAACAAGAGTTATCTCTCCCATGTGAAAGGTACAGCAGCAAGAGCAGTAGCCCACCGCACAGGATCTTCTTCCAGCATTTACGTTTTGTGTGTTGGAATTTTTTTTTGTGCGAAAAGAAACAAAAGGTTTACAAACTAATAAAGTGGTGCAAACACACCAAGGTGTAAAAATGCCCCAAGACATATTGCTAGCAGGGGTAAAAATTTCTTGCCACCCTGAATAAGCTTAAAATAGTTGTCACTGCAGAAGTTTCACTGTCAGTAATTATTGTGGATCATGTTATTAAATTCATGCTAATTAAGACAATGCTGATTCTATTAAGCAGCAATGGCATCAAGAGCCACTGTTTGGAGCCTGAAATTAGACTCAGTCTTTGCATCTTTGTATTTTAGCAATGCACCAGAACCCAGGGCACCCACTGAGAGGGGTGAATCTATTGTATAATATGTGGACGCTTCAGTGCAAATGAGGTGCCAGTGATGTTTGAAAAATATACAAAAATATATAAACACAATCTATTCATTAATTTCACAACACAGTTTAACCATGGATGTCAGCCAACATTTACATTGCTGTGTTCTTGAATGATCCTTTCTCAGATTTTTTAGACATTCTGGTAACAAACACTGAAGAGAAGAGTGTCACAGAGTGGGTCACAGTGTAAAATCTATGTAATTTCTGTGTCACCATGATGGTCTAACTTAAAATGTCAAGTGGCACCACTAAAAATTTCATTTTAACATGGACAGACCTGCTGTGTGTGTGTGCCCATAAACACGTCTTAAAGCTCTTGCCGTTGCAGGAGATGACTTTTGGCAACGTTTTAGCAGCTGTAGAAAAAAGAATAAATAGAGCATGGTATTGGACAGCAGTGAGTGAACACTGAAACTATGCAGTAGGAGCATTTCAGACTAAAGTACTGAATTAAATAAGAAAAATTATTCATCTCCCTGCTGACTCACTGTGAAATGAATAAGCTGATGTTCAGCTTTCGGACTGAAAGTAAAGAATTACAAACCTTTCCTCTTTATGACTGTTAATGTTGCTGCTGCATTTTCTGAGAAAATGTGGTGAAATACTGCAAGACAACACAAGGCTGGTCTTTCTCTCATAATACATAATTCTCTGTAGACGGTGGGTGAAGCAAGTTTGCTGCAGCCACCACAGCTTGTCAAGACACTCAAGAGGCTATTTGTTATTCTTCGTCTGTGAGGGGGACTGACATTTCCCATTGGCAGTTGAAGCACATCTAGCAATGCCCTCTGCCCCCGTCAGCTCCTGAGGTTTGCTCAGCTGAAATGGGACAACACTCATGGGGGCTTATACAAATTCATGGGGGAACTTCAGTGGAGCCACAGCCAGAGGTTTTTTTGGCAGGTGTGCTGTGGTATTGTGGGACTGTGATCACCTCCAGAGACTGGTGGATCGCCTTATTACATACATTTACGCAGGAGATGAGAGCATGAAGATACATCTTAAAGCCAGCAGGCAAGTTGGCACTTTGCCATACTTACATTCCATGCATGGATAGAAGCAAAAGGAATCAAATATTAGGACCTGCATTGCTTGGAGATGGATTTATGCTCCTTCAGCCTTTATTATTGAACAGAACGAGTGCATGCCTACATTAAAAAGATAAGGCAACTCATTCCAGCCAAAGCTACTGTATAGATTTCTAAGTAACTGCAGTGCCTGCTGATCCTGTTGAATGGTTATCGGAAATGATGATATGGAAGTCAAAAAATATATAATGAACTGTGTGAAAATTACTGGGATGTGGAAGTGGCTGAACTTTGTGTTTTACTTTTCAAAAAAAGCAGAATTCTCCAGAGTCATTAAAACTTTCTTCAGACTTTCCCTTTAACTTTACTGCAACATCTCCTACCCTCACTAAACTCAGACTCCCATTGTCCACCGCATAAAAGCTGAAATAACCAAAATAAAAACATTACTATTACCTTGAACATGCTGGCAATTATTTTCATGACAACTTCTTCTTTTGCCATATTCAACATTGAAAATCTTGTAATACTAACTGAAGATAATAGTTTGCTTGAAGTTTCACTACTATTCACTCATTTCTCACTGGTTCAGAGTGTTACCAGAAGTTTTCTTGAGCTCATTTAAGACAATCTTTCTAAGAATTCAACTCTTCTCACAGCTCCCTTGTCTTATTCTCTGGTGAACTGAAGTTAAAACCCTGAGGCCATGTAATATTCCAATAGCATAAAAAAACTCTTTGCACTCTTCACAGAGAGGTGGAGAGAGAGAACAGAGTTTAATGGAGTTGTCAAGTCACAGAAGCTGCTGTATTTTATTTGAATGACATCCTAAATGTTAGTTAATATAGAAACATGGTTAGCTCTTGGATGATGTTTTAATAGTTTGAATAATTTAATCTTGGTTTTTGAGAAATGGTGTTTTTAGGTTCATTTTGACAGATGGGACTAAACAGCACAATATGCATGAGCCTCTGCCACTGTTGCTATGGCGAAAACCACACATAACAGAATGTTAAGCCGTTTGAGATGTTGCTAAATAAAACTTTTTTCTAACACAATTATTCACTTGTTGTACTGTTGATTCACCCAGGAGAGCTTTCTGCCAATCCAAGCTTCTGAAGTGATTAAACTGTGACTCTCTAATGGAAATGAATGAATGGAAATGGGAGTTTTGTTTCTGGAAGTAAAAACAGCTCCTCCAGCTTTTCATCTCCGTGAGGTCCCAGCAGCTAATTTATGCCTGGTGGCCCATTAACAGGTTAATTGAGCCATGGCTACTGTGCGTCTGAATGAGTCAATTAAGAAATCTGGTAGCAGCAATCTAATGATGGAATAGTCACTATGAGCAGAGCACGTACAGCAGGGAAATTAGTGATCATTTCTTGCCTTTTGTTGCTTTAGAAAATAGAGTCCAGAGTCCCAATGTTCATTTAATATTTTTCATTTATATTCCCCAAACGTTTGTCCTTTTCCCTCACTCCATATTCTCTTAATTCCCCTGCATATCTACATGTAATGCAGTCAGTTCCAGTGTTTGACTTGCCTTGTTAGATGTGTGGTGAATGGAGCTCACCCTGATGCACCACAGTGGGTGGACTGCTGCTTTTCCTTTTATTGTATGGACATTCTGCAGATCTTAAGCTCCAGGGCAGATCAGCACCATTTGTGAAAGTTTCCAGTGAGTTTCTATAGCCACTAAGTCTCCATTTCCTGCTAAGTGACAGTGAGAGACAACACAATGACAAACCACAGCCTGTGTTGCTTCATGCTTTCAAATGTACTGTTAAAAAGTCTGAACCTTTGTAGCTGTGCATTGAATTATGCATGTCATTCATTATTCATGCACACTCATAAATGCATTATTCAATGTGCAAACAAGTCTAGCGTTCATTTAAACAATTACAGCTTCAGTCAAATGCTGACATTTTCCTTAACAGTTCACGAATGGTTAACCACCGATACTGGTGGCTCCCGGTAACCAGGCATCACCAATCATTTGGAAAAGAACACAGTTTTCTATTCCCTCGGCTAAACTTGTTCAAACAGTGGCTCTGTTAATGTGTCTCTCATCTCCTCTCTCCATTATCTACAGTCTTATGGCTCAGGAAGTGGTGTCAGTAGCATGACAGGAATACTCGGTCTCTCAGAGTCTGTAATGAGTAGACTGGCAGCTCTCCCTCATCTTAGAGAGCCCTCAGGGTAAATCCAGCGACAGGAGAATGTAGTTTCAAGTCAGTAAATCTGACAACAGATGAGTCCCATAATGAATGAAAAAATGGTCCAAGACGGCAATTTTTGTCCAAAGCTGTCCTGCTGGAGCTGACCAGAGGGGTGTTTCATTAAAGAGGCTCACAAAAGCAGGATTAGAGTGGAAAGTGGGTCTTGTTTGAGCCTAACAAGCAAAACCAAGATTAGGTACCATTATAAATCCAACTTAGCACAGATCACATCATTCTGTGTGCATTCTGTGAAATGCAAACATATACAAGTAGTTAAACATTTTTTTAAGAAACAATATGCAATATGTTACTACACTAAATCAAAATGTGACCATGATTTGACACCAGGATAAGTTCTCTCACAATATTACAGCCCAGTAACATATCGACACCACAGGATGCCACACATGAAATCTAAGTGTCAGGCAAACAAGATGTACAGTATAATTCATGGAAGCCACAGACACAAGAAAACAAACGGGTTCAACAGAAACAAATGGTACTAAACTTTAAAAGCCTTGACGGCCTTCCAAAAGCTCCATGACCAGAGACAGATATTTGAGATGCCTTTGAAAGATGGAGACAGCTTAGAGCCTAGAATGATTTTAAGACAGCTAATGACTTGGCTAATTTTCTCCTTAACTAATATATCACAGCTACGAGTGGGGATGGTCACTTAAAGTGGTTCCAGTGCAGCTGGGTTATTAAGGCAGTGAGTATGTGAGACACAGCTGGTAAAATGATCCTGACACTGTCATGCTAACACACTGCCTTTCATATCAGCAATACCTGACCAGCCCTCACTGGCCTCACTTGACATTGGTGAAGTCACTTTATAATAAAAAGAAATCCGCATCAGTTGGGAGACACCACTCTATATTTTCACACAGACACACATGCATACACTGAAATATCTAGCAAATAATACATGGTTAGATTTTCATGCTCTCCTTACTAAAGTTACCAAAAGTAAATTGTTGTATTATGAATTCCATTGGCAGGGACTTGATCGTTTTTGATAAAGATACTAAAATATTTGATCAAAAATACAATTTCAAATGCCAACGAACCTTTAAGGTTGATAACTGTTTGAATTCTCTCTCTGCTTTAGGTGCTTTACTTTCACTTCATCAGTTCTTCGGAAAAATCTGTAAATAGAAAAGAGAAGAGAAGTTGCTTTCAGCATTCACACTCTTAATATCGTCAGTATAGAATTTATTATTACAATTTCTCACAGTTTTCATGTGCAGCCCGCTACAATGTGCTTTTACAGGTTATTAAATCTCCCAGCAGCAGCAGTATCATTGAGCAATCATACATTAGCTTCAGAAAATGCATCTAGTTTCCAGAAGAAACCATGTGATAGCTGGTGATCTGGCTCTTTGCCATTATAGTAAAGTGTAAGCGAGGAGCTCTTCATTAGCTGGAAAAAACCCACAGATGTAGAGCCTCGCCAATGTGGGAGACAACTAATGCTCCCTCAGTTCAATCATGGCTGACTCTCTGTCTGCACTGCTACTGTACAAGACTCAAGGATTACAAAGATAGGTTCACTTACATTAAATAACCATTAAACTCTTATTAATATTAGTCTGTAAATACACAGTGTGCACCAGTACTAGGTTCTTTCATGGCAGACATTTTGATCTGTAGTAGTAGCAAAAAGCAGGTGAACTGAACAAAAGGCACAAATCTATGAAATGCAGCAGTTAATAAGGTAAAACTAACAATGAGAAAAACATCTGACATGAATGTTGCAGCTAACAGCTAACAATGACTTCTTCTCAAACCTAGGTCAACTACATAGCTCCCATGACACTGCACCATTTGCTACTCACTAATAAAGTAAAAGAAGTTTCATTCACTATTAAGCAGATGCCACACCAAAGAAGTTATGTGAAAATACTGCCTGGATGTGGGAAAAAAACCCAAAAAACACTTTTGTAATATAGAAACCAAACGTTCAAAAGAGCTTTCTGTCAGCTGCCCACACACAGAAATTTTTTTAAGAACTGGATTTTTCCAGTTCTAAACTTGCTGTTGTAAATATATGTAAATATACCACATGTGGCAAATTTTAATTCACAAGATGAGGTACATTAAGAAGAAACCTATTTTAAAAGCTTCTTTCAGTGTTTTTAATCAGAAAAAGTGTAATGTATATTAACTATTAGTGCACCAATTCATTATAGAGGCCTTACCTTTTCTTTAGCCTTTTATTTTGTCATCTGCTGCAGATTTTCATCTGTGGTTAAATGTCAAAGGACATTTTACCAGAACAGGAAACACATGGCGCCAATAACTCTAATTAAACAAAACGAAATTCATCAATTACTGGTATTATTAAGAGCTAACTTGTACTTTTAAAACTTTATTTTCTTCTTCCCTGGAACCGTGATATTTAGACTTGTTTGAAAAGCAAAAACCCACAGGTCGCCGGGTTTTATCGGCTTAACAAGTTAACCTGATAAACATTTGCCAAAAAAAAAAATCGAAAAATACTTGATAACACCTTTGACAAAAACACAAACCTGTATCTGAGGCGTCTGCATCTCAAGTGTGACGCACTGCAGTGGACTCAGCGCTACACCTGGAGGCGGGAAAACTCATTGCTACGTAGCGACGCTGTTCATGGGGTATTTCCCCCTCAGGCCACATTTGGCAACAATGAACACACCACCTCCTTCCTTTTAACGAGGTATGCACATCATACACATGCTTCACTGGAAGTAAAAAGTATTTTTTGGATTTCACATGAGAAAGTGGTAGTGAGTAAGTAGCTAAAACTGAGTTTTAAATTCCATAAGTATTATTTATCAACCAAGGTAAAAACTACGGACGACGATTAGGGACACAATTAAAATATTAAGTTTAAAAATTACAAATTATGAGTTAAAAGTCAGAATTTTCGGAAAACAGTGAGAACTTAATATTGTTCTGGTGGCCCCAGCTCTTATCTGTCATATACAGCATATACATTATCTAGTGCCATTCATTAAGAGTTTTTTCCACATTTGTCCCTGAGATATTTTAGATCACTGTGTGCAATGCTGCAAATCAATGCACAGGGCCTCCAGACCTTCATAAACTGAATGAATCTCTACTGATTTATTGCATCACCACAATAAATGTAGCTTGTTTTAGAGTTTTATTCTACATAAACCTCTGCAACCTAAACTATATCCATCACACCTTTGTTTTTCAAGTGCCTGGGAACACTTAGCACCTGGTGGGATTTGACTTTGGTTATTACTATTCCCATGGTAACAATTGTATGCTCAACATGGACATGAATGCATTAGCAGTACTAAGGCTTTAGTGATTTCTTGAAACTTAGAGCCATTGTACTATATACATCTTTTTTTAGTACAAAATAAAGCAGGCTGTCATTAACCTCCTGGAAATCATGACCTAAACCCAACTGCAAATATATTGTTTGTGCTTAAAAAGTTGGACTTAAAAATTTAATTGAACCAGTTGTTAAATGGTCATATATTCAACCAGAGCCCTGCCAGAAGCTTGTTGGCTACTAAAAGCATCTGCAATAGGTACAACTTGCTAAGAGATGTAACCATGTCCCTGTTTTTTTTTAATCAGAGACCCGCAAAAACCACATGCGCTAAACTTATTAAATTCTCAGCTATTAAGTGTAAAATCTTTATTTGGAACCCAATATTGCCACGTTTGTGTGCAACTTATTCAGTACTTTTATTTACCTCCTTCCACCAGACATGGAAATGCATTGTAAAAACCCATTTATTCAGCATTTTCTATTTCTTAACTGCTGCTGTGACTGCCTTCAATTAAATGCAGTGGACATGAGAGGAAGTCCAGAAACTGAACGCACCAAAAGAACAGTTAAAACAAGAACAAATCTCGAAAGAAGAAAAAAAAAAAAAAAGGAGAAAAAAAAAGGGAAAAAAGGCAACATTCAGGAGACTTTACAGGAGTTCATTTAATCCCAAGGTTTTGTGGGGAATAGCTGTAGAGGGAAGAGTTCATACAAACACTTCACTGTACATACAGATTTACATTGGGTGGGGACATGATGTATGTCCTCTGCCTGACTAGCCCACCTCTGGACCGTGCATACCCAGTACAACACACAGCTGGGGTTCTGCATCCCAACTCCACACCTGCACCTGTCTTTTACATCTGAGGTCTCCTGAATAACAAGTTGTTCCAGATGACCTACAGGGTTGGGTTAAAATAAACTAATCAGAGTGCTGTCTTATCTACTTTTAAACTGGACTTTAATCATTGAATGACGTTACATTTGGAATGCAGGGTGCGGTGTACACAGACTGGAGCTTGGGTTCATCTGACAGCAGGAGAATCCATTTCATTTCACAGAATGCTTTGCCCTCCCCCTCCAACATGTTGCACGTATTCCTCAGGCGAAGAGAAGATCGGGAATTTTGACGAGGTGGCAGCCAAGTTGTCCAATGTGTCCCTTGATTTTGTAAAACCATACTTTGTTCTGATAATAAAATCAAAAGCATGAAAATAAAATGAAAGTATATATATAACTCTTTCAGGTCCATTTTATGCGTGATCGGCTTTTCGCAATCATCCTCATTCTTCTTCGTCCTCGGTTTCGTGCTCCATGTCTTCCTGGCCATTAGCTTTGGATTCTGTTCTGTCAGGATCTTCATCTTCCTCCTGGTCATCTTCCATCTTCTCCTCCACATCTTCCTCTTCCCAATTCTGAAGAATACAACAATACATAATTAGGAGCCTAATCCAAACATGGACAGCCTGTTTGTTCTTCCACCTCTTCCCGCCTGTAACTTACATCAGAGTCATCATTAGGAAGTCCTTCGTCACCAGAGGCCTCATCTTCAGATGATTCTGTAAAACGGCAAGTACAGGAAAACAAAAATTTGTTTATGGCTTGGAAACTGTTTTTCATTATATCAGCAAGGGCACAAACTATCCTCCCACAGACAGCAACAAGAAGTGAAAAGAATGGAAGAAAGCCCTCCATCCTTTCACTTGTTTATGAATTTCATGCAGAGAGGTGGCTGCTATTTGCATTTCAATACCATAGTGGTGCTGTTTCATTATAACGACAATGCTGACTGTGGTGCAGAAGGGGAACCATTAGGTCAGCCAGTCCCCATCTGCTACAAACAGTCACTGCTGGACTATAACACAGATATCACTCAACACAATTATTATGTGATAAGTGTAGATATTAAATGCTGTACAACAGGAACAGTAAAATGACTGCAGTATTAAAAAAAAAAAAAAAAAAAAAAAAAGAGTCCCTGAACGCCTCATGACACAAATACGCTTATTGTGTACTGTCTGTCCATGAACACAGCACACTGAAACAACAGCTGATAGAACACTAATGTTAGTGTCCATGCACACAGGCGCGTGACAGCTCCCAGCTCTCAGATTTACGGGTCATATCAAATTTGGGAGTGATAATGTGTATTCATATAAAGGAAACTCCACCATGAAAAAGGCAGGATGTTTCCAACAGGCTGGCAGTAGGTTGGCAGAGGGTTGACTCGATAAATGCATGTGTTACTGTTGTGTTCTCAGTTTCAGAGCCTATTTTTTAGATAATCCAAAGCATTACAGGGAGAGGGTTTTTGGTTATCTCCAGACATTACATGATGCAGGCCAAGTGATAATAAAAGCCCATTTTTACCAACAATGCATGCTGGTTAGCATAATAGCGTTTGCACTAGTTTCCTCTGCAAAGGACGCGTGCCAGGGACATAAAGCAGAGGATCAACAGGTCAACTCGAGAGCCATTACCATCATTACAACATGTACCCATCAATTCAGTGAGTGGAATCATTTGGAATCGGGGGAATTATCTGTGTAGCCGCGTGTTGTGAAAAAGCACCTTTTATATAACACAATGTTCAATTTTTCAGAATGGCAGCCCTATTATCTGCATCACCCCTGGGTGACTGCTGTGCATCTACAGAAGCCCAAATCTAATCCCGTATTCTCACAGACATTTCGGTGGCTACTCTAATTACACCAGCGCCTGCCACAGCATGGTTTATTATCATGTAATGAATGTTACCCATACTGGCAACAATCAGCACAGTTAGGGAGCACAACAACTGGCCTATCAATTGATAACACCCATTCCAACACCACAGTCTCTCGACACAACCTGACCAAACTGTGATTCTCTAACTAGTCTGACAACTCGGAGGCTTCCTGTCACATTCCTGTATTGGCCCATAATGATCTCAGTGCACAGCAGTATCCACACAGGGCTGCAATAACCTCCTGCCGTTATGAACTTTTTTTTTTTTTTTTTAAATGAACCTTCACTTCCTAGAACACTGA
Organism: Helostoma temminkii; assembly: GCA_900302695.1. Taxonomy (NCBI): domain Eukaryota; kingdom Metazoa; phylum Chordata; class Actinopteri; order Anabantiformes; family Helostomatidae; genus Helostoma; species Helostoma temminkii. Next base: position 256,183 of record OMLM01000205.1, on the reverse strand, counting down.
CAGGGATACTGGAACTCAAGGCGCAGCTTAATTATTTCATGAAAGCCAATTTTCTACGTGGTTCAATAAAGTACGGTAATGAGAAATGAGAGAACAGAGCAGGGCCTTGTTGTTCCGCTCAAAGGGGAGGGTCTCAATGCTGCCGGTCAGGTTGCCAGGCAACAGGAGTCATGTTTGCGTGCCGTGCATTGCCAAGAGTGGCTGCATGATGGGTAGCGCTGCCCTCATAAATCTCAACCGATTCAATGTGGTCTTCATCAGGAGTCCCAAACGAGTTCGGGCAAATTGACTAAATAATGAATGCCAGTCAAAATAATGAGAAACTGTATTTTGTTGGGGGAGTGATGCAAGTGGAGCATCACTGTGACCTGTGACTGCTGCACGTTTAAGCAGTCGCTCTGGACTGTTATAAGTGATGAGTTGGAGGCTCAAATAAGATTAACAATATATACCTGTGAGCTGCCACTCACTCTAGTGAATCTCCACTGGCTTTCAGATGCACACCACTGCTATGATGCTACACATGGAAAGTGAAGGGCCTTTTATTTAGTTTGATGGTTTTAATGGACAGGGACAGCTGAGAGCTGAGAAAGAGGGTTAATAACACTGAACACAAAAAATGCTTACCCTCTTCATACACCAGCTTAGCTGTGTGGTCAACATCTGTCACTATGTTACTGCCGTCACTTGTCGCCACCTAGTGGTGAAGAGATAAATGTGATGAGAGCAATTCAGAAATTTGAGCAGCTGTTTCATTTTTATCTGTGAGTCATTTATTAATTAACACATCTGCAGATACAAAAAGAGGCACATGATACAACATGGAGCTATGCTGTCGCAACATTATCCAGACAACTACCGGATTAGAGCAGAAAAATCTGATGTGTTCTTTCTAAAAAGACTGCCTCCAGCCATGACATTAACATTAATGCTGTGGTAGAATGGGGTCAGCATGGGCACTCTGTGCTATACAGCTACACACCATGTTGTGATCCATCTTTGTTCTGACACCTGTTGTTCATGGACACTGCAGCATTTTTCCCCATGCTGATGTGTCCGCAACAAAATTTAAAAACCACACCAATGTACACAATAACAAATGACAACTTCTCTTCTAGAATGAACATTCACTCAACACTGTGGTGTTGTGGAGAGGTTAAAACTGCACTGGGGACAGTTTGCATCTGTGCCTGAATAAAATGTGCCGATGATCTGAGACTTCTAATAATCTTTTCCTTGTGAACTATGTTGACTGCCTTAAAGGTTGATGTCAGGTACAACCTGCTAGAGATGGAGCAGATCGCTGCATGTGTGATAACGAGGAAACAAAGTTGTCACACAACCATTCAAACTTACAGGCAATGGGGAGTCACAGATTAACATGAACTGAACTCAGAACCTTCTTGCTGCTTAACCACTGTGCTGTGCAACATTTAAACTCAAGTATCTTCCAGATGACTTCACCTGGATGAGAAACTTCACAGACATTCAGACAAGGCTACAAGCGGAAGACTGGCAAACATGTATTCTTCTGAGTTTCAGGACACATGCTAACAGAATGAACTGGTAAATATTCAAAGCAAATCGGTTATGCGAAATAGGTTTGCACACTGCTAAAGACTATGTGCATGTACATTATCTACCAACTGTAAGTAAATACATTAGCGCTTTATCATGATCTTATGATCATATTTTACTTATTTGCTTCTACAGTTCCCAGTTACAACCATGTTCAAAGTTAATGTTTTGTGTTTCACCGACAGTCAGGGTGGGTGACATTTTGCACTTTAGGGGTGCTATTGGATTCTGCATCATCATCATCTAAGCAGCAGTCCCTATCCAATTCATACCCCTGACAATGTGTTCTGAGTCTAAACATCCAAAAAACACTTTAAAGGAAAGACACTGCAGATTTTCTGTCCGTACACCTACCTGTGTCAATAGGAGATACAATTTCCCATGAAGCTTTGTTAGCTTGTGGAACAATTTCACTCTGGTCTCAATCATGTGATAAAGCACTCCAAGCTGAGTAACCAGGTCAGGCAGCTGTTGGGGAGAGACAGATCCGATCAAGATAAAAATGTTTCAGCAGCAGCCCTTATAGCGAGCAGAGGCCTCCTCTCCAGTTTACTATTGCTTCCACTGAAGGTTAAGAGCAAATGCCATTTCTGTTAAAATCTAATGTTCTATAAGACTTCACAGGTCAGTTATAATGTCACCAGAATATCTAAATGTTAGATATTCTGGTGATGGTGTTGTGCTGCTGGTGGATATATTATGGGTGACACAAAGTGTGTCTGAAGCAATCACATAATCTCCGCTATGTGATGATGGTTGAGTACTGGTACATATAATTAAAAATAAAAAGTAAACAAAGGCTCCTGTGAGTTTGTATAACCGTGTTATTTAAACTGTACATGACTCTAATCTCACTATGCACTGTTTGAAGTGTGTGTCTATAGAAGGCAGTACAGCCAACTATCAACACACCAGAGACTTGGTAAAGTCAACTCACCGACGCCAGGTAGGATGTGTGATGCATGAGTACAGCCTTGAGCCACCGCACCATTAGCATTGCCCTGCAGAAAGGAACAGACGTATACGGCTGTCAAGTGGGAACCACATCTACCTTACCGTATACCTCCATGAAATGGTGTTAAAACAAGAATGGAAAAGCTGTGACACAAACATCAGTATTTGCAACAGTTTGTAATGTGCACAAAGACTGAACACAACTATACCCCTTTTCCACAAAAAACGGTTTAGGGCTGGTTTAGGGCTAGCGCTTAATTTCACACCAATTCTCTGTGTTTCCACAACCAAAGAACCAGCTTTCGGCCAGGAAAACTAGTTTCAGCCTGGCACCAACTCTTTGCTGGACTAGAACTAAGAACTGAAGACTGAAGCTTTGTTCTAAAAATTTAAATTGGCGTATAATTTCTTGGATTCGTTTACCAGCAGTGTGATTGAAGAAATTTGTAGTTATTGCTAATTAGTGAGCTAACTGCTAAAGCTGCAGCAGCCTAATATTAACAGCTGATGTTTAGTTTGATTTGTTTCAAAAACATTAACTTATCAAACTTAGCTGCTGTACATGGCGATTACGAGCAACACATAAGTTGGACCAGGAGTATTTGGATGCAAGTTTACACTCTAAAGCTCAAGAACACTTGTGCAGATACACTGTAGTGGTTGTGGTTAAAGTTAGCTGTGAAGCTAGATGTGTAGTGTAAAAGCAAACAGATTCATTGGACCAGCACTAGCACCAGGTTCTTGTTGGTCGAAAAGGGGTACCAGATGCTGAGGGCTGACAAAACAAGCCTCCACTTACGTAAAGGGGTGCCCTTGGAGCCTCTTTGTGATCTACGGAGCAGAAGACAAAAAGCAGACTTAAAAACCTCTTACACTTAGAATTCCTGATTGATATTTGAGTTGTTATGCCATATGGGCTGGGGAAGCCCAAACAAATGGAAATGAATAAAGCTAAAACTTTATATTTATTTATTAAATTAATTATTAATTTATTATTATAATTTATATTTATGTAAAATATCAGATGAATGAGAGGCAGTTTGAACACTGCACAGAAAATCGACTTACCTCTTGCACCAATGGTAAAACAGCAGGGAGGGGTAACCGGGCGACCGTCTTTTTTATCACTATCTCTTTGCGAGTCTGGAAAACTTTCTGTCAGAGACAAAGAACAAATCAAAGTTTTAACAGAAGTTCATATTTACACCTAAATGAGCTGAATAATCACATCAACTAAACACATCAATAAGCTCAACTTATGAAAGAATCAGTATTCAGACTGTGTTTGAAACTTCTGTTGATTGAATTCATGTTTTAACACCAAAATCACTTTCACTCTCAACTGGTACTACATCTTCCTTTTGAATTTCTAAATAAAAAACCAGGAGGCAAAACAAACTTAAGCAATTCACTTTTTTTATACATCTAACTAAACTGAATGATTTATTTCAGATATCAGAATATGAGACAAGAACGTACATTAAGGATGCTGGAATCATTGCTCTCCAGGCCCTGGACCAGCAGCACTGTGAAGTTATCCGTTTGTAAAGAGGCAATGCCTTTAGTAGCCCCCTTCTCTGTGGAGACTGCAGACAGATTGATTTCACCCAGTCGCTCTGCTATTGACATCTAAAGGAGAACAGACTTATTTTAGATAAACAGAAACTGGCAACCATCAGTGTAACAGTGTTTAATATGTTGTTGTTTAGTGTAACTGACTCAGAATTTTTCTTAAGTACTAAACTGTACCTGTATTTAAAACAGTTTCTTTAAAAAAAAAAAAAAGAAAACCTGACAAGTACATGAATGCATAACAAAGTCTTCAACCGCTGCAAAGTCAGGAGTGAACAGATGCAGACAGTGTTGACATGCCAATTAAAGTGTTAACATATAATTATATAAATAAAAAAGTCAGGATATCTACTGGCTGATTTGTGTAAATGTTGTCTGAATGAGTGAGCAAAGAAAAAAATTCTTCAGTTCTACCTCTTTGGTGTCTGTGTCTTTTTTCCTCTTCTCTGATCCCAGAGGTGTTGCCTTCACTGGGGCTTGGTGACCAGGAAGTCCTGGGACCAATACTCTGCTTTTGGTGTTCACAATTGGGATTTTTACCTGCAACAGAAAACAGACTCAGAATGTTATCATCTTTCATTAAGTTATCTACAAAGTGGATGGTTTGGCAAACAAACAATGCTAAACAATTTATGCCTCTTGCAGAGGGAGGTGCAAACCTCGTTTGCCCTCAAATCACATTGTAGCTGGGGCACAGACCCAACAAGTCTCTCTGAATATTTGTAAGTGATCATTGGTCTGAGGGGGCAATAACGTCCTTCTCCAAGTAGTGACAATTAGATGACATGTTTACAAATACCAAAGTGGAACTTGGGGTGATAAAGCTAATATACTGAAAATGTATTGCTTTGGCAGAGTACTAATGTTGGCTTTGCCTGGTCTCTTCTTCTACAGCAGCCTAGCAGTGTGCTGCTCTAGACTGGTTTCACTACAGTGTCGGAGAGTAACAATGAGAATGAGAGCCCACAGGGTTCTTAGCTCATGTTCACATTCACACATTGATTGCTGGTCCCCCACAGAAAACATGTTCCTAACCTTATAGTAAATAAAGTGTAGACCAATATTTACCTTGGAAATTGAGGTTTCCATGGAGAGGGACAAGCTGGTATGTACATCCCTGGTCAAACAAACGTGTCTCTCTGCTGTGTTGATCTCCTGGACAGGATGGAAAAATGGAAGGTGAATTAAGACGCTAGATTGAATTACACCTTTTCTCTAAAGTTACCAAAGCTAGTGAAAGCTGGACAATTCACCCATCAACAGTCTCAAACTACTGAACACAAAGTGTCCTGTAACAGCTGAAACAACTAAGATCCAACTGTAAACTGCCTTAGATTAAAAAATAAAACACTTGCTATCCATCACATCATCATTTCCCTGAATATTAGTTTAGAAGCTGCTCACTCTGTCACATAAAATTTAATGTCACAATATTACTGTTGCCTAGCAGCAAAAGTAGGAAACAGTGTTGATAATCTTATGAAAAGTCAAACAGTTATAACCTAAGACAGTTTGTGATACATGACATAAATGTTATCAAATATTAGACAATAATAATTTATTTGACATTATACTATTTACACTGATGTACATCTAGACAACTGGTGTAAAATGTATGACTGGCCAACTAAGTCTTATATTAGTGAAACCCACACACATGTATTTCAGTCTGTAAAACCACTGTGTACTCACCACCTTCTCCATCACAGGCTGCAGGTGGTTGCCGTAGGCGAGTAGCACAGTCCGAGTATCAGCTCCGAGGGCAGCTGCCAGCAGGGGGATTGGGGCTGGGGAGTCCTTGGTGTCTGACATCTGCACCGTACATGAGGGTGACAAGGGCTTCTTACAGGGCCTGTGAGGACATTAAGATGGGGTATGAGCACAGGAAGTGTGCAATACTGAGCTACATACACTTCGTAAGATTTGATTTCTAACAACAGGATTTCACTTTTTTAGAATTCACAACCCCCAAGCAGATGCGCAAACATCAACCACCACCTGCTGCAGTGATGATGCAGCACAATTTGAAAACTTAAATTGATTCTAAAAGTTTCTGAAACATAGAAGTGGAACACAAACTGTCACTTGAACAGATATACTACCATGTCATGACATCGTCTGCCAGTGCCGTACACTGCCTAGTACAGTATTCTAAGGGCTTACCCGTTTAAAAAGTGCTCAAAGAGATGCAGCTGCCCATCCTTACACACCACCGCTAGCCTCACCGCCTGTGTAAGACAATAACAGCACTCAAATGATCATCTGCACATGATTAACAGGCCACAAAACATAATCACCATAACTAGAACATTTTAGCAAGGCCTCTAGTAACTGTATAAATTGAATGTTCTCAATGTTCTAAGAAAGTTTATACCCAGAATACCCACTTCCAAATTTTGTCTAGCCTTTACCTTAAGGTCAAAGTTACCATTTGATGTAGCTTTGTATGTTAACACTGCAGCTATTCCATTAAATATGCATAAATGTTACACTCCTAGCATACATTAAGACGTTTCTTTACTCTGACCTCTTCCTTGCTGTTGGATGCAACAAGGTCGATGTTCTGTGGCTCGTCTGTCAGCGTGAAGGATACCACCGAGTTCTTGTCCTTCCCGTCTTCTCGCACTTGCCTACAGAAAAACCATTTCACATCACCACAACGATAACAAGAGGAAAACAATAAAGTCGTGGCGTACAACATGATCAAATGATTCGGCTCCTCCAGGGTCTCCAGATGAGCACTTACCAGACACTGAGCAGTCGATCATGTGCAGCACCTGATAGGAAATATAGGCCGTTGCTGTCAGGAGGACGTGTGGTGGCAAAGCGCAGGGTCGTCACAGCGGTGGAATGGCCTGTGAATTTCTGAGAACCAAGAGCAGCACAGTTTATTCAATTGTACTCTAAAAGTACAGGTCAAAATATAAATTGCCCTTTGTGTAAAATCTATTAATTTAAATTACAATTAAGTACAGCTGATTAGACCCGACACTCACCCTGTACACCTCCTTGGTGGCCAAGTCCCACATCTTGATTATCTGTCCAGCTGAAAGCAGCAGTTTGCCATCAGGGCTCACACACAAACTGGTCACTGCTGCGCGGTCTGCCTTCCACTTACTGTGTCGACAGTGAACAAACAGTGAGTGGCTGGTGCATGCATTCTTCCACTTTAGCAGAAGCTTATACACTGCTCAAAAAATAAAGGGAACACATAATCATTTCAATGTAACTCCAAGTCTATCACACCTCTGGGATATCAACCTGTCCAGAAGCAACACTGATTGTGAATCAATTTGACCTGCTGTTGTGCAAATGGAACAAACAACAGGTGGAAATTAGAGGCAATTAGCAAGACGACCCCTATAAAGGAATGGTTCTGCAGGTGGTGGCCACAGACAATTTCCCTGTCCTCATCCTTACTGGCTGATTTTTGGTCACTTTTGCATTTTGCCAGTGCCTTAACCACTAGAGGTAGCATGAGGTGGTGTCTGCAACCCAAAGAAGTTGCTCGGGTAGTGCAGCTCATCCAGAATGGCACATCAATGCACACTGTGGCAAGATTTGCTGTGTCTCCCAGCACAGTGTCAAGAGCATAGAGGAGTTCCCAGGAGACAGGCCTGTACACCAGGAGATGTTTCTAATCAAACTGTCAGAAACAGACTCCATGAGAGTGGTATGAGGGCCCATCGTCCACAAGTGGGGGTTTGGTGGTGGGTCAGTGATGGTCTGGGGAGGAATTTTCTTGGAGGGCCGCACAGACCTCTATGTGCTAGCCAGAGGTGCCCTGACTGCCATTGGGTACCAGCATGAGATCCTCAGACCCATTGTAAGACCATATGCTAGTGCAGTGGGCCCTGGGTTTCTTCTGATGCATGACAGTGCTAGGCCTCATGTGTCTGGAGTGTGTCAGCAGTTCCTGCATGATGGCGGCATTGATGCATTGGCCTGCCTCTGGGACATCATGTCTCGTTCTAATCTACCAATGCCACAGATCTAGGTCTGGTAGGAGATTCCTCAGGAGAATATCTGTCGTCTCATCAGGAGCATGCCCAGAGGTTGTAGGGAGGCCACACACACTACTGAGCCGCATTTGAATTGTCTTGAATTGTCTCCACAGAAGTTGGATCAGTCTGTGATCTGACTTTTCCACTTTTATTTTGAGTATGATTCTGAATCCAGACCTCCATGGGATAATTATTTTGATTTCCATTAATCATTCTTATGTTATTTTGTTCTCAACGCTTTCCACTATATAATAAAGATTTTCAACTGGTAGATTTTATTGGAGATCTAGGATGTGTTGTTTAAGTGTTCCCTTAATTTTCTGAGCAGTGCAATCTTAAGGCATTCCCTCATCTTATTGACATTACTCAAACCCTCTGTTGAGTTTTCATTACATTTCACACCGTTTTTCACATTAAAGTCAAGAGCTGTAGTTTAAACGATTGTATGACATCAGCCAAAATTTCAGATTTTTAGCTGAAACAGAGACATTCTAATGTAGAGAAGGCATTAAGAAATTCTTAGTTTAGAAGTTTAGAAAAATGCCTATTTACCTTTTAAAGCTCACAACTGCAACTGCTGTGCTTGAAGATATACAGTGATGCTAAATAAATGCTTGTACAGGCTTCCATGTTAAGCTGTGGCTAGTTGCTGTATTTCAGTGCTAAGCTATTTACTTCTATTCACATCTATATAAGAATCATCATATTATGTTGTCTGATTGTTGAGAACATCTGCCAGCCGATCTCAATCAGCATTCCCAATAACCTTCACGTAAAACAGTGGAATCTTTCTATTAAAAATAAACCAGATGCAATCACATCTGTACTCCAAGTTAGAAAGTGGTGCAAAATGTCTGTCACTCAGAAATCAGGAGTGCAGAGAGGGAAGGAAGCCTGCACTGAGGTGCAATTTAACCTTTGTAAAGACAAGCACAGAAAACATCCAGTAGTAGGCTTGTTGTTTTTAGCAGCACTTGACAATGACAAATGTAACCTGCAGATGGTCGTATCAGCTGACAGTAATTCTGTAACTGCCAAAATAAAACATAACTGTTTTGTAAGTAATGTGCTGTCTGCAAGCTGAAGTATGGGCTGGACATATCACTCTATAACAACACTGTATGATTGTACTCACACTGTGTGACTATGCAGTTTAATGGGAGAGCAGAGAAAATAACACTTTTTGAGTGTGATAAACTTTGAAGACTTATTTTTCTCTCTGAACTAGCCATTCAGATCAAAAGCATAAACCAACATAAATGGTTTCACATTTAAATCAAAATGCACTGAAAGACACTGACCTTCGCGTCTTGCCTGTCTGCAGGTCCCACTCTATAATATTTGTATCATCTGAACCGCTGTATAATAAACTGTCTTCAGGGTGCCACTGGACACAGTTCACTCCTCCACTATGGCCCCCATCCTGCCAGAGACAGACAATCTCATTTAGTCAGTGGTAAATAAAGTGTGCCACTATTTGCTAGTGAAAAAGTTTAGGATCCAGAGCAGCAACAGTGGTTTCCTAGAGGAAATCTGTTAGCGAGGTCAACCTTATGTCAGAGATGCTGGTGTACCTTAATTTGAGACCTACGACTACATTCTTAGTGATGGATGGATGAAAAAAATAAATAAAAAAATCAACTGTACAATTACATTTTTACTTAAATATATTTAAAGTTACAGGTTTGTCACATACTGAGATGACAGATACACTGTATTAACTAAACAAAAATATAAAGGTGTAAGTTAAACATGTATGTAAGCCTGCTTCTGTATAACACACAAAGAAGTTAAATAAGTTTCAAACTCACCAGGGTACAGTGCAGTGCTCCTTTTGCTGTACTGTAGACCAGCACCGTCCCCGCTGCTGTGCCCATCGCCAACAGGTCTGCCTTCTCCTCCACCTGCACTGCCTCTGATTTCCTTTTCTTCCTCTGGGGCCCCTCCTGAAACACAGCACATCTGTACCGTTAACCTACCAATACCTTACAAATGATGGGGGTTACTAAAAATAATAATTATATTCTGCACCAGCACAATGACAGCTGATAAAAGCAAACACTATTACATTAACTGATATTTGAAAAATCTTCTTGTTAAATAACTTGATGAAAAGTAGCAGCAGTATGAATAATATGGGAACAGTTACGTCTTCCATACCATCCACATCCACTGTAAGAATAGAGGTAACTGCGATACTATATCTGACTATAATAAACTAATTCATCTTATATGGGCCATAGTGTTGACAAGTTACCAACAGATAAACTTATGTAAGACTTCTGAACCTCTCCTACAAGTGTCATGGTGGCTCACGCTACAGAAGCTTTGGGCTAACGCTAACCTGAATAACCATTTGACTTGCTGTATTATCTACTACTATCTAAACACATGTGGGAACACTTCGTTAAGTTTCTGTAGATATTCTGCGTGTTCCTTGGAGTTTATTAACTCTTAAATAACAAGTTATGACGTTATTCATGTTATTCTGTGAATATCGTTGCCATGTGGGATAACATGTGCGTCTTGCGCAGCTGTTGAGGGCTAGCTAACGCGTAACGTGGCTACTGCTGCTAACTGTCTCTGCCACAGCTTACAAGTGTCCTTATAAACGCATGACTGAGGTTTTCAAGCTTTCTGAGCACCTTTCTCTTTGGATACTGTCTGTTTTTGTTTTAACGTGCTCACTTTTTACAGTAAACTTTATTACAGACATCTTCATCAGGCCTTGATAGCTCATGTGGCTAACAGCAAGGAATTTCAAAGCAGCCTCACATACCTTCAGCGTCCGGCATGGTCCCCATGCTATGCAAGTACAACTGGCACTCAGATGGGCTGAAGGCACATATTCTTGGTGAAGGGTTTTGCTGTCCGTGTTCCATATACGAAGTCTGCCATCCTGAGCACACAGCGCTAAGTACTGTCGTGATTTGGGTGAAAAAACGCAGGGTAGCTGCAGCGAAGAACTGCCACCATCGGCCGCCATTTCTAAAGAGCTGCGTACGTCTGCGTGCTAGTTTACACAAACCACGTGTGGCTCTCGAGGACATGCGCGTTACTGCACGAGGAGTACCGCCCTCAGTCATGCTGCCTTCACGCTTTCTCGTAACCGCCGAAGCTGCCAAATGAGAAGTAGCAATTCGTGCTTTTTGTAGAACATAACAATAAAATTGACATAAGCAAATTATTACCAATAAATAATAAAGTGTGAGTATTATTTTCTTCATCACTGTCTTGAACTTCCCATCGGTCTCGATGTTTGCTCTCTGCATATGATTTCAAGCATTTTACAGCACGTGAACGCAGCCACAAGCCGCGCTCCACTATAAACTCCTGCATCTGCCGTGGAAGTGTTTTTGATGTCAAAAGTAGCTTTAACACAAACCAAGAAAATGTATTAACGATCTTAACAACTGTGGTCAATTTCTATATATTTATGATTATGGTTTTGGAAATGTCCATGGTTCAATTACTATGTATTATCAGCAATTTCGTTTTTACTTAAAAAATATAATAAATGAATTCCTACTATATCCTGATTACATATCTTCAGTATACTGACTCAATTACCTTAATACAGTGTGATTTGAACAAGGAGTCATATTTAGTACGGATAAATACTGTTTAAGTTTAAACATGCTAGTAGACCTCTGCCATCTGCTGATAGACTTAAATTACTACACGAGTCGCTCAGTGATGACGTTGATCACGTGTTCCAGCATGTCACTCTCCTTTACACAAGGTATACACGGCTGCGTTTAGGGTAAGACCAGTTAGTTGTTATACTGTAAATGAAGTAAGTGGCATTTTAATAATGTACTATTATATTTAACTGCTATACACATTATTTTGTAATATTTGCTCTTGTAATTTTAGATTTTTTTTCTGATTCATTTGACAGAATGGGATCTTAGGACACTTAATCTGAAGTAATGGCTGTACAAATGCCCTTTGCTGGACTTATGTGTGTGCACAGACTTGTGAGAATTCAAAGACAGCTCAGACACAGGGACACACTTGTAAAACTCACTAAAAGTCAAAAGGAGATAAGGACTTTTTCAAGTGGTTCTGTGAAATGCACCCAGAACGAGGACTGTGAGTCTTCTCCACTGAGCACCAAGCTGACAACCAGACAAGCACTGGCCAGGAGGAGGAGACCCCTGTCCCCGCTGGAGAGGATCAGTAGTCTGCTGCCTCAGGATGCCCTGAGCCCAGAGGTGATGCAGCTGAGACAGCAGAACCAGCAGGAACCCAAAGAAGATGGCACCATCCTGGTGTCAGTCACAGACTGCACAGAAGAGGATGATGGAGGTATCATTGAAATCCCTAAAGAGGACGACTCAGAGACTCATCTCACATCTCATTCAGCTGTGGAATCTGTCACTTCAGCCACTCACACGGGGGGAAGCTTGCTCACGTTCGGGGAGATGCTCGTCGCCGAGTATCGAAAAAAGGACCGCGTGGAGTTCAGGAAGATGTTCCAGCTTCAGGCAGGGAATCGTCTGCAGAGCACCTGGGGGATCATCCTGCATGACAACATAGCTGGCCAACCAGCAGGCCTCTTCCTGAAGACCAGCACTAGGGTTCCCATGCTCATACGTCGTGCCAGTCTGGAGGATTATGTGCTGTTTATGAAGAGAGGGCCAGCCATCATCTACCCAAAGGTGCTTTCTTTAAGTGTCATAGTCGCAGATCGTTTGTCTTACCGTCACTACTGACAGATAGTGTGGACTTTTTGTCGTCATTGCAACTGTCTTTTCCCAGGATGCAGCGACCATGCTGATGATGGCGGACATCACAGAGGGAGACTATGTGTTGGAGTCAGGCTCTGGGTCAGGGGGCATGTCTCTGTTCCTGTCGCGAGCAGGTCTGCACACTTCACACTCACATTCTCTGAGTTGGGCTTTTTTTCCATTAAGGCTATATTGAAAACAACTGTGTTATTTTATAATAAGTTATATTTAGACTCCTGTGTGTATACAGGCTGTATGCAGTTTACATTTAGATGTTATAGAAGGGCTGAGCAAGCCAGCACTGTGTTTTCTGTTTTGCCCAGTGGGCTCTAAAGGCAGAGTGCTGAGTGTGGAGATCAGGGAGGACCACCACAGGAGAGCCATGTTGAACTACAAGCGCTGGAGGACATCATGGAGTCTGCATCGAGGGGAAGAGTGGCCAGACAATGTCCAGTTTCACAACACTGACCTGTGCACGGCTTACACGCTTCTTGCCGGTCAGGAATTCAAAGCGGTCAGTATCTGTCTTAAAGATGATCCTGCACAGAGCAGTGTGGAAGACTGAAATATCCTTTATAATGTGCCTATAAAAGGTATTCACCCCTCGGATGTCACCTTTTTATTGACATTATGAATCAATCATTCACAGTCAATATAAGTTGGTGACTTTTACAAAAAAAATCTGAAAAATACCTCATTAATGTCAAAGTGAAAACAAAAAAATAATGTCAATTAAATATAAATATCTAAGTTGAAATCAGTGCTTGCATTAATATTTACCCCCTTTAAAATGACCTAATCTAATCTGGACCTAATAGGTCCAGATATTTGGTGCTAGTAGTCCCACAATAAGTGAAATGGGAATCACCTGAGTGAATTAAATGTGTCTCAAGTGATCGCTGGTTAATCAGTATTCCTACCATTACACCATGAAGACAAAAGAACACTCCAAGCAACTCAGAGAACAGGTCACTGAAAAGCATGAGTCAGGGGATGGATAAAAAAAACATGTCCAAAACACTGAACATGCCCCAGAGTTTAGTGAAATCCATCATCGAGAAATGGAAGGAATATGGCACTTGTCTGAATCTGCCTAGAACAGGTCGTCCACACAATCTGAGTGACTGTGCAAGAAGGAGACTAGTGAGAGAGGCCACTACCACACTGATGATGCTCTGAGGGAGTTACAAGCTTCAGCAACTGAGTCAGGAGAGACTGTGCATACAACAACTGTTGCCTGGGTTCTTCACCAGTCAAAGCTCTATGGGAAAGTGGCAAAGAGAAAACCATTGTTAAAGAAAACTCATGTTAAATCACGACTTGAGTTCACCAAAAGGCATGTGACAGACTCCATGGTCAAGTGGAAGAAGGT
>OMLM01000205.1:228931-241934 GCA_900302695.1 Helostoma temminkii | reverse complement strand
CATCCCCACTGTGAAACACTGTGGTGGCAGCATTATGCTGTGTGGATGCTTCTTGGCAGACGGCCCTGAAAGGCTTGCTAGGGTAGAGGGTAAGATGGATGCAGCAAAATATAGGACAATTCTAGAGAACAATCTTATTCAGTCGGCAAGACAACTATGGCTTGGGAGAAGATTTGTTTTCCAGCGAGACAATGACCTGAAGCATACAGCGAAAGCTACACAGAAATGTTTTACTGACAACAAGGTGAATGTTCTGAAGTGGCCGAGTCAAAGCCCAGACCTCAATCCAACAGAGAATTTGTGAATGCACTTGAAAAGGGCTGTTCACACCCAATACCCATACAACATGACAGAGCTTGAGCAGTTTTGCAAAAAATAACGTGTCCAGTGTCCTAATGTGCAAGCCTAAGTCAAAGGTGCATCTACTAAATACTGAAGGTCCCTGATGTCACCTTACATATTTTTATTTGACATTACTTTGTAGAAACCTGTTTTCACTTTGACATTAATGAGGTACTTTTCTGAAATATTTTCATCAGTCACCAACTTATATTGACCATGATTGATTTATGTCAATAAAAGGATTAAACATCCAAGGGGGTGAATACTTTCTATAGGCACTGTACTCATTATACAGCATTTTATTTTTATTAACAGATACATAAATTATTGCGGTGAAATGATTTTATGACATCATTCATTGACCAGATCTTATGTGTTGCAGGTTGTTCTTGACATGATCAGCCCTCACCTGGTTTTACCCACAGTAATTCCACATCTGCACCCTGGAGGCGTGTGTGCTGTGTATCTTGCAAAGTGTGTATCTACCTAATGAAGGATGAAATTGAGTCTGACTATATACACTGGGCTATAAAACTAAGCAGTAGCTTAATACTATGTGGAGTGTCTTAGCTATAGCTAGCAGCCAGTTAACATAGCTTAGCATGAAGACTGAAAACAACTAAAAGCTCACTAATTATAAATTACATCTTATTTATATATTTATATAAAAACAATGTATAAATTTCAAAATGACAAATAGTGGGCACGATGTTCTACAGGACTTCTAATACATATCCATTACTTTTTAGATGCTAAGCTAACCTGCTGGTGATATTTCACGCTCCATATTCATCATAACTGTGAAAAAACATTTTTGAAACTATATGTCTTGATAATGAAAGAATTCAACACATCAAAATGTGAATTCTTAATAGTTTTGATTACATAAAATTAGGAAGGCCAGCAGGATTCAGGTCAGGATATCAACATGTTTAGCCACGTGTCTATGTAGAATTCAGTATGAAGCACATATCTCATTTAGTCTTACTGTCATACTCATACTGTCATACTGCTTAACAATGTTAACATGTTTTCATTACATAGTTTGAAAAAAACAGTTCCCAAAGCAGTCTGATACTTTCTAAGTTGAACGTATACTCTTACAAAACGTAGTATTTATTGACATTCACTCTTATTGAAAAGATTAGTGAACTCAACTTTGGTTGAACAATTAAACCTTATTCTCAGTTTTGAAAATGTAAAACTACAAAGAGATGTTCACTAAACTTAAAATATTAGGTTGCCAGTTCAGATTTGATTAAATGAACAAGAAAAGCCTAATTGATTCCACTAATTTACTGTATAATGTTTTACAGTGTGCAGGAGCAGAATGGAGAACTTGACTGCTGTCTCTCTCTCTGTATTACTCAGTATAACACAGGTCGTTGACCTGCTGGAAGGTCTTCGATGTCTGGCGCTGCCTTTATTGTGTGAACGCATCATTGAGGTTCCGATTCGCGACTGGCTGGTGGCTCCAGCCCTGCAGAAAGACGGGCAGTACTGTACCAGGAAAGCTCCGATGTTAAATCAAAATCAAGGGGAGGAGGAGGGGATGTCGAATGAGACAGAAAAAGGTGACTTAAAGAAACATCACAGAGCTGTTTTTTCATTGCCTGATGTGGACCCTGAACATTTCCTTCAGTTGACATTTTACGGTTATGTTTCAGAGGAGCTGACCACAGATGCACAGCCACACTTCGGGAGTGTTCCCTACATCGCCAGACCTCATCCAGAACAAACAAGCCACACAGGTCAGGGATCACTCTTCTTATGGTACCAGTGTGAATGGGCATGCATAAAAACTGACTGGTTACTTTTTCTTTTCAGCATTCTTGGTGAAGCTGAGGAAGTATGCGCAATAGTTCCTCTGCCTATAAGGAACATTACAGGCAACAAAAAAAAAAAAAAGACTGACTGCTTAAATCTGTCAACAATACAGTATCACCTTTCTGTAAATCATTCAGAAAATAAAAAAACTCACAGTATCAGTTTTGGTGTACTGTGATATGTTTTAGAGCACAATGCACGTTAGACTAAATCTAAAAAAGCCAGGCTCAATTTAGACATTTTATTGAAAACTCAAGAGGCAGCGTTGGATCATAAAGCAAGCACAATGGCAAAGCTATTGAACCCCCCCAGTCGAATCCCAGTATGTGACAGACTATGTTGAAGACCTGTATCCATCACTGGATGAACTCTGATTCAGCCAATATGTCACAGCCATTTTGCTGACAGTTTCTTTTATCATTAGTTTATAAGTGGTTGTCCAAAAAAATCCACAAGTGCTTCAATAAATAAATAAATAAATAAATAAATAAATAGCTAGAACAAGTGTAAGTGAAACAAACCTTTACAGTAATACTCTTTAGTGCATTGCATCAGTCTTGCTTAAGACGTTTGAAACCACAATAAGTCATTCTTACAGTCAGTTGGGATGGGGGTAAAAACAAACCACCAACTTACACTTGTGATTCAGGCTTTTGCCTCAGTGTTATTAAAGAAGAGAAAAGATGATACACAGAACTCCTCAAAAGTGAAGTAGTAAAACCGCTGAGTTGGCATGGAGCTCTACTCTTCACTGAACCAGTCCATGGAGGTGTCGTATGAAGATCCACAAGACAACTCATCCCCTAACAAAGATGGAAGACAGAAAAATGTAGTTTAAGTTTCTCCGTTTGTGTCCAAACCTGCCAGTTTGTTAACAACCTTATATGCCCTAAAACTGACTAACATACATAATATTCCCAAATCTAATATTTGAGTTCTGATTAAACTGATCTACAGTAGCACAATCAATTCCACTTTAACTTTGTGAAAGTCTTGGTATGTCTGAGGTAAGGAGAATTAGTTTCCACTCTGTGGTCGAAGGCCTTGTTTACCCATTGGAATATCAGAGTTCCTCTAAATTCTTACTGCTGTTACACTTATTCGTAAGGAAGCAGCACTAAAAGAGTTGATTTTATGCTTGGAACAGCTCAGTGTGAAAACAGAGTCCAGCTGGATTGGATGTGATGGGGAGGAAGTTTGAGAAAGTAAACTGCTGCTCCAGGCAGATGGTCCACCTAAGGTTAATGTATAAAGCTATTATGAATATGCACATCATCAATGTCATTATGTAATTTTTTGGACCCACTGGACTACCTTAAGTAGTTATGAGGTGATGGCTATTCTATTCTATTCTTTTATTACGTCACTTTTGGGAAAGTTTACAAATGTAAAATGGAATAATTATAACCTTAGGATCCTTAGAATATGGGCCAGATCACAGAACTATTTGTGACTTCAGCACCATGCATGGTACTCTGTTATTCACACAGCTTTCTACACAAACCATACTATAACTAAATTATTAGATATATTGAATATTCGTAATTCTACACTTAGATCACTGTTTTGCTTGTACAAAATATTTAAGTTTAACAAAATACGAACTGAAAGCAATGGCCACTGTTTGGTAGCAAAAACTTCCCCTCGAGTTTCTGTCTGAACGAATTATAAGTGACATGTTAGTGAAACCTACTGGGAACTTCCTCAGCACAGCAGCAAGAGGAATGCTGCGGTTGGCCGTTAGTCTCCATGGCCTTCCTGCGAGAGGTTGTAGCACTGGGTGGTGTCACCTCCAAAGTCAGCAAAGAGGTGAATGGGTGTGGATAAGTGGTGTTTGGGGTCGGTGCAGAAGGACCTCTGGAGGCCAAAGAGGAGCCCAATGCCTGATTCAACCTGGTGCCATAGTTACAAACACCACAGGAGACTGGGGAGGCAGAGGGCCCACGGGGTAAACGGGCATGTTCTCGGTCGCCATACTGTCGCTGTGCACCACTGTGGTGCTCTGATCTCTCTCGTTGCCACACAAAGTGAGAGGGCGCAATAGCCATCACCTAAAAGTCAGAGCGAAATAAATACAGGTCTAGCTAAAAAAGAAACAAAAAAAAAATCTGGAATTTCTGGTTGTGAAACAAAGTAATAAAATTTGTACTATGCAGCTAAAAAAATCCCTGAGAAACACTATTTATCAGTCTCCTCAGGCAATTGTACTTGTGTGCACCTCTTCACAGCAGAGCCTGCTGACAGCAGCTCTGTACTCGATGCGACTCCACAGCTTGTCTCTCTGCTTGAGGAAGTGGGGAAACTGCTTCCTCCAGTTCTTCCCCAGCGCCCAAGGAAAAATCTCATACTTACTCTCCTCCTCATCCTCCTCCATGGTGTTGGCAAGATACCTGCAGAGAGAGCACATGAGCTGTCAAATGAAGAGCAGCAGCAGCAGCAGCGATTTTATTTGTTATGATAATATCAACACTTAAATGGCTTTTTCCATAAAACTTACAGTGCAATGAAAAAATTCCTCCTTGTGTATTCCGCAATAGTGAAACGGGCCCTTTTGAAGTACACAAAAGTCATGGCCAGAAGGTACTGATGATTGAGTTAGAAAAGCTAGAGTCAGTTAATTTTATACATCCCAAAATCTTCAGAGAGATTTTGAAGTTTTCACAAAACTAATGGCTTTACCTTGTCTGTAATCTTACGGCAACAATCCATCCACAGGAAGTCTTGAATAAGGTCATCATCTGCAACCAGCCACAAGTTTAAATCAGTCTTTTCTGCTTTAGGTAAGAGCTGTAGGCAGTAATAATCAAATGCATTGATCTAGGATATTTACCCACCAAAAATTCTGAAGTATGAAGCCATTTCCTGGCGCTGGATGATAATAGTTGGAGGTACGGTCACTCTGGCACAATGCATCTGATCTTGTTGCTGGCTCTTCCCTGGTGGCCCCTGAGCATCTTGGCCGTTGGCTCGCTTCAGCCGGAGACCTCTTCTTATTTGGAGGGAGTGAATGCTGTTGGGTTTGACCCGCACAGTTACAGAGGGGGGAGTCTGGCACCACCTGTGTGTATGCTTCATCATGCTTCAGTGTGGCTCACGAAGAGTAAAAGACCGCGCTGCGTTCTGACAGGACATGGAGTAGAAGTAAGAAGTTGACAATGAACAAATAACATGAACAAGAAGTGGTGAGACTCAAAACCAGAATAAGATTCCTTAATAGTGCTTTTAGGTCAGTTTAGGCTGATCATCATGGGAACCAGACACTGACTGAAATTAGCTGCCACATAAAAGAACTGGCAGCTGCTGTTAAGGTCTCAGTAAGTTCAAGTGAACATTTTTTCAGTTCGTGTAATATTGATTCACAGCTAACCTTAGCTGTGAATCAATGTCCAGGTCTTAAACTTAACTTCAAACATTACACATTAATATAAACTTAGCGTTAACTGCATTACAAACAGCTCCTGTCGTTGAAGTGAAAGTTCACCTTAACCAAACTTTCTCCTCACCTCCACAGAGCTTCCTCCTGACCTCAGTCAGAGAAGTTGAGCAACAAGCTAGCAAGTCGATCCGGTTTGAGATTCAGCCTAACGTTAGTTCACAGTGGACCGATAGTGCTAAGTGTTGAAGTGAATACTGCCCTGAAGGACAAGGGAGAAGGTTAATAAATTTTAAAACACTAAAACTGAGAGTTAAGTTGTTACCAGTTATTCATGTCACTGACCAGAGAAGACAGTAGTTTGAGAACGCGCTTCTGGATACGCGCCAATCGCTCAGCAGCGCACCTGCACGCGGGGACGCGCACCCAACGAGTCTTCTTCTTCTTCTACTTTTACTCTTTCCTCCTCTCGTCACTATGGTGAACTACCCCTCTCTTATCTGCCCTCTCTATGATTATATTAATATTATTTATTAAATACTGAGGAACTGCTCCGTTTGTTTTTTGATATTTTTTCCAGACTTTCTTACTTCTCTTGATCACCTTTTGATCTTTGTCAAAATATTAAATAGAAAGATACAAAATTACACAAATACTTACAGAAAGATAAAATGTTAATGCAAAATAAGTCATATTGTTTATATATACCTTTCATAAAATAGCTAATTATTTTTATTTTTAAATCCAAATTATAAGGCATTAAAAGACAACATTTGTTTAGGGATAAAAACACATTGAGGTGAGGGGAATTTGCAGGACATGGACAAGGATGCTATGATGACTGAGTATGAGGAAGTCAAGGACACCTTGTTATTGAGCTGCTACCCCTGTGCCATGCTACATAGATTCCATTTATAGTCCTTTATACGCATTTATATTTATGATAGACAGATTACTTAGGCTACACGCCAGTTGCTGATAGAAATGTGTCCTTACAGATTTTTTTATATTTTCACACATACACAAAAAGACATAACAAATGACATAAATACTTCAGTTGGGCCTCTGCCTCTTTTAAGTTGGACAGAGACAGCGATCCAACAGAAGTAACACAAGTTCATGTTATTGTAAAACTTGTCCTACTACCCCAATTGCTGATACTACATATAGAGGTAGAAATCAGTAATTTGCCAAAAAATAACTTGTTGAGATCTTTTGGATAATATGGCCAATAAAAATATCACAATTTCATAAATTAACACAGTCACATGATAAGTGACTAGGTTGTGCTATAGGCCTATGATATAAGTGATAGTTGACTAGAACTATTAGTGCAGGCCTTCCAAAACAATTTATAATTTATCAAATTCATTTTTGTTTTATTTATGTTTTTATTATTTTCTTCTTTTGCTATGGAAATGGCAACAAGATATTGTTTTCCAGGCTATAAAAAGCCACCCACAGCCAACCCTCATTCTCCAAATGAGCTTATCGTCTTACAAGTAGGTGAGTTTTATATGCTTTAACGTGACATATGTGCGCACTGAGGAGTTCACTGAAAGCCTCACTAATCCTCTCAGCTACTTGTCCTTTGTAAGGTAGAGTAGGATGTTTTTCAGAGCATGCTAAAAGGATATTTTTACAAACCCGATCGCAACTTTTGGATTTATTTTTCCCATCTATGATGGCTGGAGGAGATTTGTAAAATGGATTTATCAGTATTTTGTTTTGATAGAGTCCCGGTGGAAGAGAAACTCAGACCCAACAATGGCAGCCATCTGAAAATGACAGATACAGCAGGTGGCTACAGATCTTGGCTTTTCTTTGCATCCTTCACTGCACTCACTGCACGGATCTATTGGTGTCTCTCGGAAACCATTTAAGTTAGCTCTTATTACAAAAACAGCTAAAATGGGCTGCTCACCATCCAAAGGTAACAATTATAACACTCTTGGTCCCACGAGGAAGGGGATAACACTGCCACCTGCACCTCAAGAAAGTCCCAAAGATTCTCAGTTTGAAGATGGAAAAAACAGTAACTCAACAGGATCTACAGATGGGACTACAAAAGAGGGAAAGGCAGCTGGACAGACATTTCAGAAAGAGACTCATGCAACACCCCAAAAAAAGACACCTGTGACTGAGTTAGCCCCAGATGCAGTAAGCATGGATAAATTAGCGAGTCAAGGAGTGGCCAAAAACACTGTGTCACAAAGAAAAGAGAAAGATATTGACAAGCAGGATGCAACTGACAAAAAGTCTGGCAGAAAACCAAAGAAAAATGCAAGAGGTACAAAAGTTCTAAAAAAGAAGGACAAGGACAAACTACCTGCAGAACTGAAAGTAGACTTTCCTAAACCTCTGGTTAAAGCTCACCAAGCTGCTTATGCCTTTTTGAATCCTAGTATAAACAAATATGATGTTTTACTCGGGCTTTTGGAACAAGCAACCCAAACTCAAGTTTCTGTGCAGCCTATGGTTGCCTTTATGACTCTGCGCTATGAGGAAATAATTCAGGGACTGAAAGAGATGGCAGAGGGGGGAGAAAAAGTTTTAAAAGAAAATGGAGAACATCTTGCTTGGCCAAGCCAAATGAAAAACCTCTCATCTTCACCACCTCTTAAGTCTGGTTCTGATAATATTGAGCCTCCACCAGATTTGTTACAGCAGCTGCTTCAGTACACCACACAGAGAATGCAAAATGTTTGCCAGACTGTTGGTGGAATTGGGGACACTGCTTTGGAGGAGGCAGTGGAGTACTTTGCCTCAGTTTCAGAGCTTTTAGAGGAGAAACTGAGAGTCAAACGTTCAGTGGAGACTAGGCTAATGCAACTCTTATCTCGCATTGAAATGGCCTCTCAGCGCAAGCCTGGACCAGAGGACTCTGCTCTGTTTAGTGAGGATAGTGGTATTGGGGCTGAAAGTGAATCCCTGGCTGGATCTGAAAGATACCATAGACGAGAGAGTTGTGGGTCCACTGGGACAAATAGAACAACTCCTGTCAGTCCTATGGAATATGGGACCTCCATGAACACTAAGAAAGTGTCAAGGAAAAAGAGTCAAATCAGTCCAAGTGTTTCCATCACTTCACTTAACTCGCTAGATTCAACATGTACAATAATGGCTAATAACCAAAGAGACTCATTCTTAGGATCAGTTTCCTTAGATGATGGAGAGCAAGACAACAATTACGTGGACGAAGAGATAAATAGAGGCATGGAGAATGTGAAAGAAGGTTTTAGAAAGCAAGCAAATTCTTCACCTGTAGCTCAGGAACGACAACACCCACGCCGCCTACCTCCAAAGCGCATAGAGAATCCTCAAAATGTAGAAATGACTCTCAAAATGAAAAATGCAATAAGTGGTAGGATACAATTTGTCCCATCACAGAACTCTAGTGCCAAACCAAAGGTAATGGGCAGCCCAAAAACCAACAGACACCAGTGGACGGATGAGGAGGAACGATCTCCAAGGAGGCCTCAAACAGCAGCATCTACTCAGAAGCCAGTGGTAAAAAAGACGGTGGTGGCAAAAGAGCGACGTTCCCAGTCAGCTGAATCCCTCAGGAGCAAAGGTGAAGATCCTACGCTGCTTGAACTAGAAAGAACCCAGAAGGATTTAAACCAGAGGCTGCAAAGAATGAGTAAAAGCAAGGCAGGAGGAAACACAAGGACTGCTCCAGCTAAACTAAATCAGGGAACCTCCCCAGCACAGTCTCCAGCAATAAATCGCAAACAGCTCTCAACAGAGAAGAACAGCAATGCCCCACTTAAGGACAAAACAGACCTTACCAAGTATAACAACAGAAAACAGGAGGGAGTTAGTGATATGGAAGAAGATAAACAGAAGGACAAGAAAACATCCTCCAAGGGTCCTATAAAAGCCACTCCACCACCCAGTCCTCCTTCATCACCACGACCATCTTCAGGCCTTTACAGAGGCAGAAATTCTGTTAAAAAACTGATTGATACCTTCAGTCAGGGAATAGAGGAGCTAGAAGGACCTAAAGTTCTGGGCCCTCTCAAAGGAGTACGCAAGTGTGGGGTTCCTGTCTTACCTGGTCTAGGAAATGTAGAAGCTGTCCTCAGCACAGGGTTAACCAGCTGTAGAGCTGAATCTGTCTCATCTGAAAAACATGAGTATGTAGATCTGGATAGTCTTCCTCCACCTCCACTGGAAGTATTAATGGACAATTCATTTGAAGGTGCTCAGTGTCTTTCAACTGGCACAGCAGACGATAGGGGGACAAAAGTTGGCAAATCACCTTTTTTGAAACGGGCCTTAGTGTCACAACGACTGAGGGCTTCAGTTCAGGCAGTAACAGTGCTGCCAAGCAGAGGAGGTCTGCCACAAGCCTCCAAGTCTATTTCCCTTGCTAGATCAGATCAGCAAGACACATCTGCTCTGTCAAAGGTCAACAAACCAGATGTTCAAACCCAGATACCTGCAGACCCAGGAAAAGAAAAGGATTCTTTGCACCAACAAGCCAGAAAGATCATCCACCTACAGCATGCTTCAGACTCTCAGTCAGAGAAAATGACAAAAGCAAATGATGTAGCAACAAAATCACCTGCCAGTCAAGCTGAATCAGCATTTATACAAGATAGCGGCAACCTTTCAGTGCCTGGACCTAATAATGTACAGTCTACAGTGCCTCCTTCTTCAGTAGTTACCAACCAATCATCTGCTACCCCACCTGTGTCGAGGGGACGAATGCTACCATCCACACCCTGTGCACCAAGCAGCTTACATCGAAGACTTCCCAGTCCCCACAAAAGACAACCTACTCCACCGTCTTCAGCTACCCCTCCTGTTAACAGGACACTCCCCACGCCCCCACCTGCCCAAAGGAGGCTCCCCAGCCCACCTATTGCAAAACAGACTATCTTAAACTCAAGCCCAGCGTCCGTGTACCCTTTCAAAGCACCATCGCCACCAGCCTCACCAAAAGTACAAAGATGGTCAAGAGAGAACAGCAGTGAAGACTCATCCAGTGCTCGGATGATGAGTAATGCACGTTCAGTCTTCTGTCCTGCATCTCCATCCCTGTTTGAGGCCCAGCCATGTTCAGTTCCCCAGCCCCCTCAAGCATGGACCTCCACTAGGGTGTCTTTTCTCTCTTCTCTCTCACGTGCCCTGGGAAGTCGTGGAAGGTTTCCTGTATCTGTTCAAGGACCTCGGCCATTTATCCGACGAAGCCATTCAGATCGAAGGCCAAGTCTGAGTCTGCCACCAAAATCACCAGGTATCTCAGTGGCTGAGACCTGTGGGAGTGAGCCAGCAATATGTTCTCAGGGGTGAGTGTTTTCAGTGTATTTATGGTACACACTGTCAGTCCTTCAATATGGATTCCTCTTGCATCTTTGATGAATTTACAGCAGATGCATTTTTGATTTGGTGAGAAATTAGACAGTATGCAGGTTGCTGGAGTTCATGAGTGAAAATCTAAATCATATTAAAGTGACAAAAATCCACTGTATAATATATTTATTAAGTTTACCTGTAACTTTTAACCACATTGCTGTAAAGCTTTGTTGGTTAAACTCCATATTTGCATTGTTTTCAATCTTGAGTATTGACTCACTTAACTACTCCCCATGTACCAATTTGTACAACCTTTTCTGATGTCAGCTAGAGATAATCATAAGTATATTAGGCATAAAGTCAATTATGTGAATCTCTCCACTCTACTGCTTTATCTAGTCTTATATTAAATACTACCTTTAGTTGTGTTGACTATATTACATGTCACAGTAGTCTCTAGTAACACTTGAGAAGTCTGACAACATGAAAGATGTTTACATGAAAGTAAAAGTGGCTTTACATGATTTGTTCCAGAGTAACTGAGAGAACTCGTCATTTTATAAAATTATCTCAGTAATACACAATTTCTGTTATAATTGTCCAACTTCCTTGATTGCTTATGACGACATTATCCTCTTATTCCTATAGGTTGGATGATGAACCAACCAGGGACAATGAATTATGGGGTAGCCAATCAGACCTCAGAGCTACATTGCGTTCTGCATCACAGCCGGACCTATGTGTTGTTGGACATGCCTTGCACAGAGACTAAAGTAACCAGTGAAGGGCCAGTGGGATTATGGATTAGCAGGCTTTACCAAGGATTTAACATGATGGTGTTTATTCCACTGAGAAGAGACGAAGAGCTAATTCTAGCCACTTGCTTTACACACCTCCGCAATGTTTATATTTAAGTGTGTCTTAGCATTTGGAGTATGTGTGCCTCCTTGCCTGATTACATGTATATATGCACTGTGTATCCACATATTCATGTTCTTAACTGACTGTATAGAGAAACAAATACAAAAAGCCACGTTTACAATACATGGAACTCACTTGGCTTCATTAGTGTGCTACTGATTGTCCACGTAACTCTTAAAAATATTAGGTGTTTTGGAAAAGCATCACACTTAACACATGTAAGTCATTACTTAATATCACATTTTTAATCATGTATTGTAATTATTTCAGTGAGTACTGTAAACATCAATGTCACTGTCAGCCATTATTTTCAAGAATTTTTTTTTTTTACAACTTGTTTATTAATATTATTTATATATAATTATAATTTCTTATCAGACCCTACCATTAATAACATCAGCCCCCTTCCTAGAGAGTAATTAAACATTTTACTTCATTTGTTTTACAGCCATAGTAACTTGTTGTTTCACAAAACATATTAAAAGCATAAAAATTATGCTTTTAACTAAACAGCATAGAAATTTAGAACTGAAATTATTACTCTATTAATCACTTAGACAACAGAGAGAAAAATAGTTTGGGTTCTACTATTTCAAAACTGAGGATTAGTTGCTTTTTCTGGTCTCAAATAACACAAAACAAAATAATAATAATTAACATTAACAAGGCTATTTCAAACTTTCCTGGACGATGACTTCATCTTTCAAAGGCTTTCCTCTCGTTTAGACTTGTAAAAACACGACTTGTGTGTACATACATATGGAAGGAAAAACAAATCAGCACAGAGACAGAACACAGTGCCTTTTAATAGCAAGCACTTCAACTACTTCAACTGTCACATGCAAGAACTGAATATGTGAGTCATCTAATTGCAGCCTGCAGGAAGAGACAGTACTTGTGATCTAAATGTCCACTTGTTGGTGGTGATTGTGGTCTAGACCTTTAGGACACTGACAGAAATCTTCATGTCAGATTCAATATGTGAGGTTGAAATAAGAACGATAAAAGGCTGAAAAAAGGTTATTGGACAACGACATGAGGACTTCACTTGAGTTCACTTGAGACAACATAAATCAATTCTCATTCAGTTATTTTGCATTAAATTACACATGCAAACTGGTTTCTACATTTGATATTACATTGCAGTAGTGTTTCCTTGGTTGAATTTCCCTCTAGCAATTTATACCAGTAATCATAAAAATACATATTGACTATATATTTTTGTTTACCACCAGA